>JAVTVY010018512.1:0-78126 GCA_036873755.1 Hanleya hanleyi
AGAGCGATAGATATCTTGATTATCATGATTTGTGAACATTGGCGGCCATCTTGTACCCACCTCCCACATCTCACTCACACTCGCGGCCATCTTGTACCCACCTCCCACATGGCGGCCAATCCCACATGGCGGCCATCTTGTACCCACCTCCCACATGGCGGCCATCTTGTACCCACCTCCCACATGGCGGCCATCTTGTACCCACCTCACACATGACACTCGCGGCCATCTTGTACCCACCTCCCACACATCTATATATAGAGCGATAGATATCTTGATTATCATGATTTGTGAACATTGGCGGCCATCTTGTACCCACCTCCCACATCTCACTCACACTCGCGGCCATCTTGTACCCACCTCCCACATGGCGGCCATCTTGTACCCACCTCCCACATGGCGGCCATCTTGTACCCACCTCCCACACATCACGCATGCGCACACCCCCAATAACCCCCCAATGCCCATACACTTATGACGTCACACCAGGTTCTGCGCATGCGCAGTGGGGGGGTATCTCATCAATTTGCGTTATGTATACTACTAACCCCCCTCTCAGTGCTGAACAATATGTTATTTCTCTATATTGGACAGCACAGTCCTGGGCTCTCATAAGTGAGGATAGGAAACAACCCACTCAAGAAATTCTGGTGATGCCCATGACACTGGATAGCTCAGCATACATAACAGAAAGTTACACACCTCTCTGTGAGATGAGTTATAGGCCCTGTATGTGCAGAAGTGGAGATGGTAAATATTTTTGACATTGTTACTTTTCAAATTACAATATTACGATACAAATTTGATTGATTCTGATGAAGTTTCATATCAGTATTCCATTCATGTTAGAGTTGCAACAAAGTAATTTTCCACTCTATTTATTTTACCACACTCTATTCCATAATCTAAGAACAGATCATCAAACAGGGCCGTAGCCAGGATTCACTCCAATAGGGCACATCAGGGGGTTCGCTGTATGGGAAAAGGGGCAAATAGGGGGTTCGCTTCAGTTTGAAAAGGGCATTTATATGTGAAAAAGATATAATATTTCTGAAAGGGGGTTCGCCCGAACTCCCACGCCACCCCCCACTGGCTACGGGCCTGTCAAATTCCACTAAGTGTAGTTAACATCCTACAATAGCAAACAATATCAGTATGAAAATCATACACAATATAATAACCATTTAGTTCACCAAACAAACAAGCAGGCAGAATGTGCAGGGTAAGTGTAACCAGGATAAATGCCTTTTATTCTATATCATAGAGATCAGGGTTATGGTTGACAACTAAAAACTGTAGTATAAACTCAGGTCTTCATAGGACTTGAAGTCCAGGATGAGAGGTTTTTTTATATTATATTTTGATATAAATTTTCACAATATATTGAAAATATAGGCATCTACCATCCAATATCCCAAAAGCCATCCATCTACTGCAGTGAACAAGGAATTATTTCTTAAACAGATCTACTGGAATGAATCAAATACATGTACATGTTAATACCTATACACGAGATATTCCAGAAATATTCCAAGACTGTTCAGGCCAATGTTTGAAGGCTGCAATAGATAGTGTCTTAGAAATCAAGGAATTTAGGTAAAGAAATAATATTAAAATATATAATTTATATTTTGAGTCAGAAAATTTTACATGATATAGTTATGGTTTAAGCATAAATCTGAAAAAAAACAAAAAAAAACTAGAGCCTATATAGGCTTTTTTATATATCGATGTCTGGGAATCATAGAAATGATTGGTATTGATTGGTATTTGTCATGCCTGTGATCAACAGCATATATCTGAACTTCACCATGGTATTTGGGCAAAACCTAAATGGTCAAGTATTGTCAAATGTCAAATACAAGAAAATATTAATTTTCCTTCCAACAGATTCCTTTCAGGTGGGAACATTTTTCATGAATGAAGAAAAATGTCAAGAACGTGATGAAGTAAACCCTTGTTCTCCAGTTAATGAACAGATATAAAGTTCATAAATGACCCCTTTCCCAGTTAAATTAGTAAATGCATGCTTTCTATTTCTCAACTGTTTAACTGAATGTAGCTGTTTCAGACATGTATCAAACAGAGGAGACAACTCCATGGGATAAAAGCCATATACATGTAGGGGAGACAACTCTGAGTAGTCCAACCTCATAGTATAATCAGAACTAGATTCAGTTTGGGGGGACTGTGACCTTGCCCTTTGAGTGTGCGAGTGAGTGAATAGAATTTAACGTCGCTTTCAACAATATTCCAGCTTTATCGCGATGAACCAACTAAGCACCACCCAGGCAAGTTGCGTTCCTGCTACTTCAAAGAAGAAATGTTTGAAGCAGCATGGGACCAGACACCCTCCATCCACTCTCTAAAACACCGAGGACAGCACACCAGACCCTTGACCTTTAACCGCAAATGAATAGGATTCCTCTTTGCCCTGCCGGTAATGTATATCCGAGTTTGGTACCAATCCATACCTTCGAACTGCAGATATCGCACGGACAACAAATGTTAATGGATTAATGGATGGATAGACGGATAGCTGGACAGAACTCATAATTGTATACATACGGCCTTGTCTTCGATTAGCATATAAAAATGTGACTCAAACAGTTCCGGATTTTGGGGACAGTGACATCTATTGGCAAATCGTTTATAAGCATATGCATGATTCTCGTGTTTTTGGACATTTTGGAAATCCTTCAAAACATTTTTTTTAGGAAGTTTCGGGTCGCTACCACTTCTGTTCGGTCAGCTAGGTTACAGCGAACAAAGTATATTTAAATTTTGGCCTTATCGTCAAATTTATGAAAAAAGAGATGATTACAATTTCGACATCGATAGTAATATTCCAGTGGGACCTACATATGGCGTATACATATCTTGCCTAGTAGAATTTGCTAGATCCTGTGTTGAATGCGATGATTTTAATCAACGTCACAAAACATTGTTGCAGAAACTTATAAAACAGGGCTATTCCAACAAGCACCTCCACTCAAGGTTTCTCAAATTTGGCAATACATATTGCATGCTGATAGCAAAATACGAGCATAGCGTGCAAGATCTATGGCGTTACATTTCGTAACTTGTGTCTAATTCCGCTTAACCCGGGGCTAGGGGCAGTATGAACCCATGTACTTCAAGATCATCATGGTGTTCATATGAACAGTCACAATCAAAGCGTGACTGAGATACATCATTCTCTAGATGACGACTTTACAATGATTATTATGGATTAAGAATACTGATCAGCGATACGGATTTTATAATTTTGGAACATCATGATGTCTTGTCGGCATCATTGAAAACTGTTGACCGCTTCTCTCTTGCAGAAAACTAACCTATGTTTATGTATACTATGATTGTCCTTTTGGTGCTAATACTTTTATATGGAATAGGTCTTTGGATTATGGACGCGGATATTCTTTAATGGATGACGGCTGAATTAGGAATGACGGACTAGACGCTAGTAATTACCCTAATTTGGGCACAACCTCTATTCAGCGCGGCAAATTTTTTTGGGGCAGGGGAAACGCACTCAAATTAGTGAAAATACGGATTCTGGCAAAGTAGGTAAGCTTTTACTAAAATAGGACACTTAAATGACATAACTAAACTTAGATTATCAGTACAAGAAAAAATAGATACAGATATTCTTTTTTGTTTTTTTTTAGTCCTAATTTGGGTACAACGTTTAATATATCAACGGGTAATCTGAAGCCCTCGTTACTATATCTTATGTGTGAAAAAGCCAGGTTGGAATTTCAGTTGGGGCGGGCCACCAGGACAATTTTGCTGGCTCCAGGGGTTAAACTGACTATTTCTTTACTCTCTGACCCATGTATACTTCTTCATAACCCATATTTGTTAAAAACAAGCTGAGTAGCTAGCAGGTCCTCCGCCAAGTAGACTGTTTGAGAGCATGCAGCATATACGCTTCCAATATCTCCTTAAATATAACTTGGAAAGTGGATATGTGTATGTGGAAAGAGACGTTTATCTGGAATTGTTGAGACAATTTGAGGAGGTTTGGGAAGCAGTAATGGGTAGTGTAACACTGGAATGTAAGTCTGTAGTTGTATATGGATTTGTGGATGGTGAGGTTTATAAATCGATGGGTGGAATAGATCAAGATATCGCGTTCACAACACAGATGGGTACAATAAGGGTGAGTGAAATCCAAGATGGTCAATGGCAGCCATCTTGGATTACATACTACCTCAATGAAAATCAATACCAATGGCTGTCTAACTGATGTGAAGCACCCTCTCGAGTTTGAAGTCGATTGGTCAAATTGTTCGAGATATCACGTTCACAAGATCCGAGACGGATGGAATCCAATATGGTCAATGGCAGCCATCTTGGATTACGTACCTCAGTGAAAATCAATACCAATGGCCGTCTAATTGATATGAAGCACATTCTCAGGTTTGAAGTCGATTGGTTGAACTGTTCTCGAGATATCGTGTTCACAAGATGTGGGATGGACAGAATCCAATATGATCCATTGCAGCCATCTTGGATTACGTACCTCAGTGAAAACCAATACCAATGGCCGTCTAACTGATGTGAAGAACCTTCCCAAGTTTGAAGTCGATTGGTTGAATTGTTCTCAAGATATCGCGTTCACAAGATCTGGGACGGATGGAATCCAATATGGTCAATGGCAGCCATCTTGGATTACGTACCTCAGTGAAAATCAATACCAATGGCCGTCTGACTCATGTGAAGAACCTTCCCAAGCTTGAAGTTGATTGGTGGAATTGTTCTTGAGATATCGTGTTCACAAGATGTGGGACGAACAGAATCCAATATGGTCGATGGCGGCCATCTTGGATTACGTACCTCAGTGAAAATCAATACCAATGGCCGTCTAACTGATGTGAAGCACCTTCTCAAGTTTGAAGTCGATTGGTCGAATTGTTCTTGAGATATCGCGTTCACAAGATGTGGGACGGACAGAATCCAATATGGTCGATGGTGGCCATCTTGGATTGCGTACCTCAGTGAAAATCAATACCAATGGCCGTCTAACTGATGTGAAGCATCTTCTCAAGTTTGAAGTCGATTGGTCGAATTGTTCTCAAGATATCGCGTTCACAAGATGTGGGACGGACGGACGGCTAGCATTTCCAAGTCCTCCCACCACTTCGTGGCGGAGGCCATTCCTACTATGCTTTGGTGTGCCTTTAATTCATGAGAGGCTTTTTCATACCTACAATGCAGAGAGTGAATATGGCTCGTGAATAAAGATCTCTGGCTACAGTCTTGGCATATGATTGAATGTTTACAAATATATTTCTTGCTGTCATGTTTGTTTGACTACACAAGACAACTTTTTTACCTGCGGCACGCAGGTCTACGGGAGGCTCGCGTTGTTGTTGTTCTTCTTCTTCTTGTTCTTGTGACTTTTTGAAATGCGCATGCGCTAAGAGAGTGTGATCTCTGCCACACTTTTCTTTTCAACCTGCGATCTCACATGACAGCACTGTCTTCAAGCGCGTTTGAATTCATTTGCAACTATATTCGGTGGAATGATTTATTGCTTCGTTCATTATTATATATGAGAATAGTGTGAATAACGTCAAAGGACCTACGAAGTAGGGTAGGCATTAGGACTCCGCCACGCAATGAACTCTTGGACCCCCAGTTGAAATCCTGCCAATATTAAGATGGGCACGGCCCAAGTTAGAATCATCAGTGATTTTAATCAAAAATCACCAGAAATTTTCATCAAAAGTAGATCCACTCGAAACATGCTGGCAACAGTCACCGAATGCACCTTCATGCCCAGTGTGAATAACGTCACAGGACATAAGAAGTAGGGTAGGCATAGATGCACGCTGAACTCTTGGACCCCCAGTTGAAATCCTGCCTATATTAAGATGGGCACGGCTCAAGTTAGATTCCCCAGTGATTTTAATCAAAAATCACCAGAAATTTTCATCAAGAGTAGGTCAGCTCGAAACATGCTGGTAACAGTCCCCTGATGCACTTTAATGCCAAAAATCAAGGTTCTAATATCAACGGTAACACTCAGATATAACATATCTCTCAGATATAACATATATATAAATATTAATATTCATGTCACTGTTCCATTGTTTCTGTAGTTGTATTCCTCTTAAAAGTTTGTACTCTGCCTTTGACTGGTGTTTGTACAATAAAATCTTGAATCTTGAATGCTTATTTTGCCGACGAAAGGATTCAGATGGACTCACTCATTACCGGACAATTTCAAATGGTAGCCCACTTCGAAGAGACGGAAATGACTATGTAGTATTTAATGAGTTGGACACCCCTGTGCGTGAACAATACCTCGCAGTCGTGCAGTTATATTGTGCACTTTCGGTTGCATGACATTTGGCAAATAGCTATTTTGAATGATTCTCTTTCAGAACATAGCCTCTCTATCCTCATTCTCGCAAGCCAGGGCCTTGATTCGCTGGTATTGATGTTCCCGTCCTCTTCCGCACTCAGAATCCCTTTAGAATAGCATTAATCACTTCCGTAAATTCAATACTTATGTGTATCAGCAGACAATGCGCAAAAACATATTACATTTGACATCATTCTCTCAAGTCGGAGCCCATTTTTGCTAGAATTTACTGGTTCTATACAAAATTTACGTTACTTTGTCAATCAGTTTACGTCATATATAGCAGATACTGGCCATAAAAACGATGTTGACCTCGTGCCCAAAAGCTAGGGCCTTTGTTTTCCTGGAGGAGTTTTCGAGTTTGATTTTGATACTTCGCATTGACTTTAACTTGGCAGTCATTTTCGCGAATGCAACAATTTGATGTATCAAAAGATAATAACGAGAATTCGACATCATTCTCTTACACACGGACCTTGTTTAGTGAACTAGCCCCGAAACTTCGCACTTGAATCACCTTCGGAATGACAAACATATTCGCAAATTGAGCATAGGAAGATATCCATAGCTACTGACTAGAAATGTTTCTTGTTTGCAGAATTTGATTTTAAAGAAAAGAAATTAATAAAATTAGCAACCTTCGGAAAGGCTTGGCCGAACATGTCAGATGAGGTGATATTTCCTAAGAATGAAATAGTTAATCATTTATATAGAAGAAGCAAACCATGTCTTGGTATTGACTTGCTGCGTGGAAAAGAGTGGCAAGGAATTTAGTTCGCAGATGATAACGAACGTAAATGCAGAAACTTAATTATTTTAATCGAATATCAAGACTGTAACAGGCTTCAATTTGAATAGTGAAAAAATGTCATTATGCCTCTTGGACAGTTCGATAAAGCCTTAAATCCCATTCCGTAGTTTCACAGATCGAAGTGATAGACCTCATACTAAATTTATTGAAAAATAACTTTGAAGGAAATATAAATTTTCCATTTTGATCGGCAAATTAAGCGAGAAGGGAGACTGAAGAGCGCAGATTTTCGCGCTATGACTAATTCCTCGAAATTTGTTTGGATTTCCGAATATTTGAAAGCCTTTTTGATTTGCAAAAAGTAACGACTGACACGAATGTTTTGAAACACTACTTTGGCATACACGATATTTGTACCAAAACATTGCCAAAGCGATCATGGTGAGTTCGTCTGTCAATTCAGTATAGAGTCAAAATCGTCGGATTTTGAATGGGGAAAGTGAATATATATATATGGTATCAGAACTATTACGCAATCCCTACATTTGTGGGTTAAGTTGAAAACTACTTCCATTGGCATAAAAACACTGGCAGATGGCGCTTTTTTTCTACAATTACCACTACCTCTGCTGATATGTCTTTCACTGTATTATTGCCACTGCCGCAGGTTTTGACTACAATGTAGTCATTTCTCACTTGTTTTCATCATGATTCACATTCAAAATTCTTTATAGAAGAGGGCTGGTTACCGTACAGGATTCGGATATGACACTTGATCAAGCTGTTGGTAATTAACTCTTTACATGTACCATATTGTGGCTTAATGAGAAAGGAATTTATGGCCAATATTATTCTGAGTATGTTAAGTTTATTTCATCAGTCAAGGTACCTATTTCCTGTTAAAAACCTGTGCAGGCTAGCTCAGTTCATAGTAGGCTCCATGTTATGATGAAATGCCTACTTGTACATGTATATTACATTGTTTTGAAGTCCATTCAAGTCTGCCCCTAAAACTGGGTCAGCTGCATTGCTGTGTTACATTGCTGAAGAGGGTCTCAAGGAGGGAGAACACTCAAATTCGTTTACCAAAATTCCCTTTTAAACACAGTGAAAACAAAGAAATGAGGGAAGTGAAGAGGTACATGTAATTGGAAATGCAGTATACTATTAGTTATTCAGGTTTTCCCCCGGGTGTATGGAAAGTTACGACCCTCCCTGAAACTCATACACCCTGAGGCGTCAGCTGAGCGAGTTTCAGGGAGGGTCGTAACTTTCCATACACCCGGGGGAAAACCTGAATAACGAATTTATTACCCCTCAAGCCTTTTTATCTTATAGTAAAAATACTGAAAAAGGCCTATCATTTATAACCGACGGTACAACGGACAAATCCAAAGGGCCATTTCGGTTACGAAACTGTCCGCATTTTGCTACGGCACTGTGAGATAGGCGCGCCACACACAATCCATTCGATCTGCTTTCGTTCGGAAATCGACTTTTATTTTTGGAACAAATGACACCCTTTGGTGAGTTATGTGTCGGAAACTTCAGTGAAAATAATGCAGTATGACTTTATTCCATTAAATTTTGACGAGTAAGCGAAAGTTATTCCATAAATAATGAGATATGGTCAGCTGAACTTTTGAAGCGAGAGCGTCGTTTCCAATCGCACGTGAGTTGTTTTCTATATACCCCGAGTAGCAAGACATCACTCGGGGTGTATGGGTTTATACGACCCGACCTTTTAACCAATCACAATCCAGATATTGAATACAAATTTGCTTGTGGGGTAATAAAAACAAATATACATTAATTATGATCAAACAAGCCATTCATGTAAAAAAAAGAAGTGAAATACACAGACAAAAAATCAACCAGCATTTTCCTCTAAAGTCTCTGATTTAGCAGTCGACAGTCTCTGGTCTAGCAGACGACATACTTTGAACTAGAAACTAGCAAACCCTCAAAAACAACAACTGAGCACTTAAAAAACATTAAGACACATCTACTATATTCCGCTTATGTAAAAGAACAACAAAAATTATTCAAAAGACAAAAAAAAGGTTATCAAGAAGAAAAAGCTTCAGAACTATTTCTTTCAGCGCAAGAGCTTTGTTTTGTGTAAGAGTAAACCGGGCACTTCCTGTTACAAGAGTTACAGCTCCCCTATATATGTCTGGATGACCCTAATGGGTCTACATCGATATATAAAAAAGGGGGGGAAAACATGTTTTAGAAAATAATTTCAATAAAACATTTTGAGTTCGGACCTTTATGTAGGGTCAGTCAGGTTTATGACCAATAAACATATATTTAAGTATGGTCTAAGTATACAACTTAACTCAGACAATAGCTCCCTACATGAAGTATCTACCACTTACAATAGCTCCCTACATGAAGTATCTACCGTATACAAGGTATATCAATGAATTATGCACTAATAGATGAGATATTCCATTACTTTTATATCAATGACCCATATAGTAATAGATGAGATATTATGGTACTGTAATATTAATAAACTACATGTATATACTAATAGATGAGTTATTCCAGTATGGTCCGTAATTTCAATGAATTATATACTAATAGATGAGCTATTCCAGTACGGTCCATAATTTCAATGAACTATATACTAATAGATGAGATATTCCAGTACTGTAATATCAATGAACTATATACTAATAGGAGAGTTATTCCAGTACTATAATATAATGAACTATATACTAATAGATGAGCTATTCTAGTACTGTAACATAAATGACCTATATAGTAATAGATGAGTTATTCCAGTACGGTCAGTATTATCAATGAACTACATACTAAAAGATGAGATATTCCAGTACTTTTATATCAAAGACCTATATAATACAGTAATAGAGGAGATATTCCAGTACTAGATATAACTGAACTATATACCAATAGATGAGCTATTCCAGTACTGTAATATAAATGAATTATCTAGTAATAGATAAGCTATTCCAGTACTGTAATATAAATGAACTATATACTAATAGATGAGACATTCCAGTACTTTTATATCAATGACCCATATAGTAATAGATGAGCTACTCCAGCACTGTTCGTAATATTAATGAACTATATACTAATAGATGAGCTATTCCACTACTGTAATATCAATGACCCATATAGTAATAGATGAGATATTCCAGTACTGTAATATAAATGAACTATACACTAATAGATGAGATATTCCAGTACTGTACTATAAATGAACTATATTGTAATAGATGAGCTATTCCAGTACTTTTATATCAAAGACCCATATAGTAATAGATGAGATATTCCAGTACTGTAATATAAATGAACTATATAGTAATAGATGAGCTATTCCAGTACTGTAATATAAATGAACTATACACTAATAGATGAGATATTCCAGTACTGTAATATCAATGAACTATATAGTAATAGATGAGATATTCCAATACGTTCCGTAATATCAATGAACTATATACTAATAGATGAGATATTCCTGGCAGTACTTTTATATCAAAGACCTATACAGTAATAGATGAGATATTCCAGTACTGTAATATCAATGAACTATATACTAACAGATGAGTTATTCCAGTACTGTAATATCAATGAACTATATAGTGATAGATGAGATATTCCAATAATGTAATACTAACGGATGATCATATATTCTAGTACTGTAATATCATTATCTACATGTATAGAGGAGATCTTCCAGTACTGTAATATCAATTAAATATATACCAATAACCATGGTAAATGAGATATTCCAGGGCTGTAATATAAATGAACTATATACTAATAGATGAGATACTTCAGTACTGTAATATAATTTGAATATATACAAGTAAACATGGCAAATGAGATATTCCAGGGCTGTAATATCAATGAACTACATGTATACACTAACAGATGAGATATTCCATTACTGTAACATCAAATAACTTCACGTTACTAAATGAAATAATCTAGAACCAATCATAGACAGGACAGTAATTATCCTATTTCTTCTAATTTTTCGAACAGCATTTTTAGACTTAGAAGGAGGGGGGGGGGGGGATATTTAAGTCAGCTGTGGCTAAATATTGTGGCATGGATATGTTATTTATCTCAAGAACTGAAAAGTTAGCCAGTGAAATTTGTTGAAAGTTAGAATTTCTCTCGACAGTAGCCTGAAGTTAAGTTTTACCGTCTGAATAATTAGAAGAAATAGGGTAGCAAACTTGATCATGTTGATACCAGTCACTGAGAACAAAAACAAAAACCCTCAAGTGTACAAATGTTACGGTACTAAACTATATCCAAATAAATCAGTACAAAATCATAATGTATATTATTTCACAGACACACAACCAATATATGACAAAAATATGGATACAGCATACATCGATTAATTGTCATAATCACGGGAGAAAACTGTTCATGTATTAAACAATATAATACATGCAGTTCATAACATGTACCAGGTAACCATGGTAACCATAACAGGAACAACCCTAACCTTGAATATATAGCTCTGTACATGCTGGACAGACTTCCTTTATCACCAGTCCAGTAGGGAAGTCAGAAAAGCTGAACCTCCCTAGTGAATTCATAATGTGCTTTTGGACAAACAGTCTGATCAAGTAAAAATGATATGCTGGAACAGCATTAGCAATCATATCCTTGTTTTAAGGGGCCATTCAAGTATTATGTATGCAAAAAAATGGATTTTTTTACCCCCCTCCCATACGCAAAATTTAACTCAGCGTACATACAAAAAATCCTGATTTTTAGACCCCCTTCCCCCCCCCCCCCTTCGCTGTGTACGATATACTTGAATGCCCCCTAACTCTCTTAAAATTATTTCTGAATTGAGTTTGAAGTAATCATCTTTATGGCCACTGAAGAAGTATGTATAAAAAAGAACAGAAACATATGAAATTTGAGTAAAACAAATATTATGACACGGATGGATAACTGATGAGTAATACATGTGTATAGGCTACTCAATACATGAAAAAATCAGTTGATTGGTTATACCAAGAAAAATCAGGTGTCCAAGTATCACCCAATGAGAATCGTTCTGGAAAATAGGGAGAAGCTCGCACACTGAATGGCCACTCATAATTAGTGGGATCAGAGTCCACTGAAACTCCAGTTCTATTATCTCCATAGCCAGGATAACCAAGATCCATGAATGTTGTTCTTGATGGAGCAGTAGTTGTACTATTTTGTGTCTGTGTCTCTACTGTGTCTATATAGTCGTTAATAATGTTGTCCAGTTCCCAGAGTGCCTCACTCTCATCTTCATACAGGAAGTACCTACTGGTTTCCCCTGTCTCAAGGATTGCCTCCTCGTACGTGGGAGGAGGATCTTCTGGATAGGCATGATAGGGGTGGGCATCATACGCTGGCAGGATTCCTGAGGGCATCATGGGTTGAATGTTACCATACGAGTAGCTGTTGCTGGGCATGCTGGGTGCTGCAAATGTTGGCGCGATGCGAATATCTGTAGAATCAGAATTTTGAGATTCTAGAGGGTTTAGATTACGAGTGACAGGATCACCATCAATGAGCACACTTAGAGAGTTAGACAATGAGTTAGCTCCTTCACTGAGCTCACTGGACCTCCAGATAGAGCAGGATTCAGAGCTGGAGCCAGCTGAGGAGATCGTTGAGGTCGTGTCTGTAAATAACGGATTGAACCGCACTTGTTGGTACCGGTACATGTACCAATTCCCACTAGTCCCAGTTGGCTGATAGAGTGGAATTTCAGCGTAACTGTCTGTACTCAAGCTAGACGAGTGGTAAATATGAGCATCCTCTGCCTCGCCGTCCCTAACACCACTTTCAAAGCTCTTCCCCTCCAGAGCAGCCAATGGCTCAAATCCTCTCAGCATCTTGGGTTTGAAGTTAGTCAGTGATGACTGTGATCTTGGTGGTGTGCCATTCATGTGCACCTGAGGGGGCCTATAGGTAGGGTTACGCCAATATTGTGGAGGATGACTAAAATTATCACCTCTAGGCCTACCAGAATTGAGTCTGCACTGTTCTCTCCGTGAGAAAGACCTAGGCGCTGTGAACCGTTTAAAAATTGCAAACCGAAACATTATGAATCTTTAAACCCAAATTGTTCAGTGTTCAACTTGTATTATAATATAAGGTAGACAAACTCTTTTCCACATGGTCAGTCTGTGTAGCCAGTCAGTCAGTCCATCATTCAGTTCTTTCACTGCATCTGAGAAATAAAAGGAAAGAAATTACACTGTAATATAATTATACATGTTTGAAAGGTATTCATAGGCCTGATCAAAGTACAGTTGGACTAGGTCACTAAGTAATACATTCTCCATTGGAATATAAATCAGATATTACTACTCAACTAGGTTAAATTCTACATGACTGAATTTGACGGTTTCAGGTTGATTTTGCAGATACATGTATACATACATGAGCAGTGTGACTAACGTCACAGGACCTACGAAGTACAGTAGGCATTAGGACTCGAACGTGAACTGAACTCTTGGAAATCCCCACCCCCAGTTGAAATCCTGCCTATATTAAGATGGGCATCGCCCAAGTCAGAATCGCCAGTGATTTTCATCAAAAATCAGCAGAAATGTTCATCAAAAGTAGGTCAGCTCAGAACTTGTTGGTAACAGTCTCCTAATGCGCCTTCATTCCAAAATAAATAACGATCGCCGATTTAATTTTACAATTTTTTAATTAAAGGAAACAGATTGAATAATATAAAGTTCAGTAGATTTCAAGCTTTACGTGTGAAAATACATTTACATCTCTTTAATGGTTTTCAGTGCCCTTGTCCAGGATCAAAACAACTTTTTGAATCACATTATTTTCCCAACAATACAACAAATTTTTATATATAGTACTATAGTAGAAAGGTAGCATTTATGTAGTTTACGGTAATTCAACTCCAGACCAACACCTTCTCTGCACAAGATAATAATTATTCTATGTCATTCTCCTGAGCATAACCGGTACAAAGACATACAGTGGGACAGGGTATTTTTAGCTCTGGGTAATTTGACCTGAATTTGAAGCTGATACACGTTAAAGGCTATAGTCCACATATAGCTACATGTATAACAATATACTGAAGTGTTAATTATCAATCTAATTTAAATCAGAATTATGTCAGATCAGAACTTGCTGGTAACAATGCCCTAATGCACGTTCATGCCAAAAATCAAGGTTCTAATGTCAACGGTTCTCCTTATTTTGCCGACGAAAGGATTCAGATGGACTGACTCACTCACTCATTACCGGACAATTTGCGATCTGTAGCCTACTTCGTAGGAAAAAAAGGTAGCACATTGGGACTTCAGATTTGAGTCAGTCACCTACTTTGGAGCTTATAAAACAGTTGACTCCATATAAGTTGTTTGATTTCTTACAGTGTGTAATGTATAACAAAGTGAAATGTACAGAATATTCATAATACAGAATGTTTCAGAGAACATTTCAATTCTCTTCATATAGAATTCCATAATACTTGTTTCATACACAGAGACGCCCAATTGCATAGTGATGTCCTAACGTATTCATGTCCTCGCGAACAAAGGTCAAAAATAGCCCAATGGTCCTTAAATTCCTTGGCTGTTGGGATTCAGATGCACATAGCTTAAATTTGAGAAGTTCGGAACATAATCCAGGTATTGATGATATTTGTGTTATATATATATGAAACATTTATAAATAATGTTGGTATTTGTTATCAAATCAAACCTGCTATCAATGTATGCCATATTCCTCCTGTTTGGAGGTCTCTGCTACAGAAATGATCTCCCTTGATTGTCCGCTAGGTGGCGTGTCTCCGCGCATGTCCGTCCTCTTTTTCCCGTGCGGCGTAAGGCGTGTTTTGCGTCGAGGCCGCAGCGAGTGGGGAGGATGGGTTGGGCAAATTAAGATTGATAGCAGGTTTGATTTGATAACAAATACCAACATTATTTATAAATGTTTCATATTTGTTCACCTGCAATCTTCACCTGCTATCAATGTATGCCAGATTCCCAACGGAGGAGGATGGAGAGCCCAACGGCCTTGTAGTCTCGTTATTAGACTGTGCGGAGCACGCCTTGTCCTGATTGTTTAGATCTGGTATGCCCAGTAATATCCTGATAATTCCCATATCGTATAGAGGCTAAAGGGAGCTCAAGGAAATTACAAGTAATACGGTGAAATGGTGGAGTATTGTACCGCCCAGTTTTCCTATTACTTACGCCCAGATAATCAGGTGCTATCGAGTCCTTGAGGTCCCTCAGTCTCCGGCATGGTATGCTTGCTCATGCATACCGAAGTGTCGGGATCTTGCTTCTGCTGCACCCCCCCCCTTTTTCTTTGATGATGGGATTAACGGACTATGCGTTGGGCTGCCACTAGCGGGCCCAACGTAGTCACCCTGTCTGTCTGCACTGACATGTCTCTAAGGTAGAAATCAGTAGAAGTAGAGTTGGAAGACCAAGCACATGCATCGACGATGTCATTCAGTGACAGGTTCTTCCATAGTGGCCAAGATGTAGATATGGCCCTTACTTCATGGGACAATGCCCTAGACAGAAGATGTGGGGCGTCGATGGCTAGTTGGTATGTCCAATGAATTGTCTTTTTCAGCCATGCCGCAACAGTGTTCTTCGTGATGTCGGCTGATGCACCCGGCTGTAATGACAGGAATAGGAGTCACCTCGTGCCTCTAGACGGGTCTGTTCTCTGAATGTAATGGCGCAGTGCTCTGATTGGACACAAAAATCGGTCGTCCTCCCGTGGCCCTACGAAGCCTGTTAACGAGGGAATCTGGTAGAGTCTTTGTGCACACGGTCCCTGTCGAGTAGATTCATTCTTTGCGAAAGGATACTCTAGACCAATCTGCAGTCCATGCTAGGGAACTCCAATCCAGTGCGTGAAGTTTGGATATTCTTGCAGCTAAGGCGAACGCCGTAAGGAAGGCTGTCTTGTAGGATAAGGCCTTAATGGTTGTTGAATGCAGGGGCTCAAACGGCGGCCGTAGAAATGCACTCAAAACCACATCGAGGTCCCACTTGGGTAGTAACTGACGTATTCGGCGAGACTGTAGGGAAAAAGACTGGAGGAGTGCTGATAGGTTGCCATCCTGTCCAATGCTAATTCCAGATGTCAGTTTCAGGACTCTTGATAGGGCTGATCGGTATCCTTCAATGGTGCTTGGTTGAAACTTCCTGTCCTGGTGAAGGTGCAACAGGAAGTCCGCCACTATAGGAACAGAGGTAGTGTTGGGATCAAGTCCTCTGGCCTCACACCAAGCACTGTAGTAGGTCCACTTAGACTGGAATAGTTGTGAAGTGGATAGCCTATTTGCTGCTGCCATCGCTTCCGCAACTGGCCTTGAAAACCCCTGTTCCGCGAGGGAATCCTGGATAGTCTGCCGACGTGTAGGTTGAGCCATTGCGGGTCGTGGTGCCGGATTCCGTGCGGTTGATCGAGTAGTCCGGGCCACCAAGGTAGTTGACGTGGTTGATGTTTTTGGTCCATTATCTTGGACAGGACCTCCTGAATGAGCGCAATTGGTGGATAGGCATAGGCAAGGAGGTTGCTCCAGTTGAGGGTAAACGCATCGATCGCCCAAGCTTGAGAGTCGCAGATCGGACTGACGAAAGTCGGAATCTGGGCGTTGTTCCTGGTTGCGAACAGGTCCACTAAAGGTCATTCCCAGATCGATGCCAGCTGTTGGAAGGCTTCTGTGTGGAGGTGCCATTCCGTTTGTAGCACTTTGTCCGGTCTGGAGAGACTGTCGGCGATGACATTCAGGTGCCCCGGAACATGTCGCGCTGTGACCTGACACCGCTGATCTTGTGCCCACTGGAACAGAGTCCATGTCTCCTGGAATAATGATAGGGACCTTGTTCCCCCCAGCTTGTTGATGTAGCTGACCACCGTGGTGTTGTCGGTCACAATCAACACTGACTTGTACAGCTGTGGACTCCAATGGCGGATTGCCATGTTCACTGCAGCCATCTCCAGGATGTTTATGTGCTGTTTGGCTTGCTGTGGGGTCCATCTGCCGGATATCTGTTGTTCGCCTAGATGGGCTCCCCAACCCACTAACGACGCATCCGTGAATATGTGAAACTCCGGCTACGGTCGCTGAAGCGGAATCCCGGACATCACATTCTCCCTGGACTGCCACCATTCTATGAAGGGATGAAGATGATCCAGAACGGGGACCCAAGGGTTGAGTGCTCTTGCTCGCAGGTACGGCTGTAGATGAAACTGCAATGAACGCACCTGTATCCTGCCGAACTGCGTCAGGTCCTGGGTGGATGTTAGAAGTCCGAGGAGGCCTTGCCACAGACGTAAACGTTGCGATTGGCAGGATAAAAACGTTGGGATGAGAGCTTGTATCTTTGACCAACGGTCCTCGGTTGGTAGGACCAACTGCTTGCAGGTGTCGAAGACCGCCCCGATGTACTGATGTGTCTGGGCCGGCTCCAGCTCCGACTTGTCCGGGTGTGGGATGAATCCCAGATACTTCAGGACTTGCATAATGAACTGGATGTGCGACTTGAGTGCTGGCATCTCTGACTCCCAGATGAGAATGTCGTCTATGTAGGATTCTATGTTGATTCCCCTGAGATGAAAGAAAGCCATGACTGGTGATGTGATGCGGGTGAAACACCAAGGAGCGATCGAGACGCTGAACGGTAGGACCTGCCACTCGAATCGTCTCCCGGCAATGATGAAACGCAGGTAACGCTGATGAAGTGGATGAATAGGAACGTGAAGGTAGGCGTCCTGCAAGTCGATGGAGGCTATCCAGTTGTAGGCGGGACCCTAGTGATGGTATTGATGTCATCTTGAACTTTGGTGGTGGAGTCATGGTCTGGTTGAGCCGCCTTAGGTCGATGATCATGCGGAGTTTGTCTGTTTCCTTTTTGGGTGCCAAAAAGACTGGGCTGTAGAACCCCGCACTCTCTTCTTTCGTAGGTAGTTCTCGAACCGCGCCTTTTCCACCAAGATGTTTACGGATTCCAGCAAAGTCTTTGTGTGTTTTGGACGAACTGGGAGGCGTGATGATTTGGGCCTGGTGATGAGCTTGGGGTACTCTAGGAAGGTGAAGAAAACGCCTTCTCTGAGCGATCTGATGACCCACTTGTCTTTTGTAATGAGCTCCCAATAGTAAAGACTCCGGTGAGGGTGCACACGTCAGTGGGGTCTCAACTGGAGCTGGCTTGTCTGTGGCGAAGAGTGACGTCGCCGTGGCCCGCTTGCGCTTGCGAGGTGGCTCATCGGAATCAGCGTCCTCTTTTCCTTTCTCCGACCTCGGCATCTGCGGGAGGAGGGTATATAAGGCTGCAATCTTGGCCTTGAATGCTATCTCATCATGTTCCTCAGCTGCACCGCGAGTTGGAGAAGATGACTTTTCCGGTGAAGAGGCAGATGTTGGCTGGTGATCATCCGGGGAGGAATCCTGCTGGTCGAAGTTGGGCTCCAAACTCGACGAATGACCACCGACGTCGAGGCTACCGGAAGCGGGGCACGGTCCTGGGTCCGGGTCTCCTGTACGGAAATCGGCTCCCTCCGGGGTTCTGTAATGACCTTAGAGGTCCCCGACGGCTTGGATACCTGCTTGGTCTTTGCTTCCGGCGGAGTCCCGTACTGGGGGTCCGGACTCTAAACTTTTCATGTCGGGTCTCCTCCCGGCAGATGATGCGATGATTCGTGACGTGTCTTCGACGAAGATCGGTGACGATTGCGAGAATGCACCTCTTTACGTCGTTTCCCGTCCGAAGAATCTCCGGACCGTCGAGAACGATGATGATGCGGTGATCGTGAACGGCTACGGGATCTGCAAGACCGATGACGAGGGGGAGTACGAGATGTAGGTCGAATATACTCCCTATCCTGATGGCGATCCCGATCGAGGGTCCGACTGCGTCTCGACCGTCTAGAGGAGTCACGTTCCGGGGTCCGGGATCGTCTGGAGAGCTTAGTAGAAGAATCCCTGTTGGAATCCCGGGTCCGATGCTTGGACTTGTCCACTGTGGATCCGGAGTAGTCTCGGTCCAGGGCCCGGGTCCGCTCCTTTGACCTGTCCGAGGCAGACTTGGGCTTGGGGTCTCGATCCGGGGTCCGGGTCCGCTCTTTTGATTTGTCCGAGGTTGACTTGGGCTTGGGGTCCCGTCCCGAGGCCCGGGTCCGATCCTCAGGCTTGTCCACCTTGGAAGACTTGACCTCCCGTTCGGGGGTTCGGGTCCGGCCTTTGTTCTTGTCCCTGGAGGCGAGGCCCCGTTCCGGGGTCCGGGTCCGGTCTTTAGTGCTCTTGTCTTTGGAGGCGGAGTCCCGTACTGGGGGTCCGGACTCTAAACTTTTCATGTCGGGTCTCCTCCCGCATCCTGGAGTGAGATCTCCCCTTTCTCCCACTACTGTTCGGAGTTCGGCACTTTGATGGAGATCGGGATGAAGAGCTGTAAGGTCGCCGTCCACGGGAAAGGGGAGAGGAACTGCGGGTCCGAGTCATAGAAGGACTTCTACTCTTGGATGATTCTGGCCTGAAGTCGCCGGGATCCCGCTGGGGTGCCGTGTCCCGGTCCATAGGCTGGTCCCGGGCCCCGTCCGAGTCTTCATAATATTCTGGATGGTGACTGGGGCCCGGGTCCTCTCATCGGTTAGTGGAGTCCCCCAAAATGAACATCAGCTTGGTCCCGGCCATCTGTGAGCTTTCTACAGGACTCTTCGCTGATAGCTGTACCCTTCCACTTGGCGGAATCTGGGGGCTGTCGCTGGCTTGAACGTCTAGAGTCGGGAGTCCGGTGGATAACTCCAGGTCTTCGTTCAAGCTGAGGTCAGCGAGGAGAGCTTGCGTGGCTGCCTGTTTTTCGCCAGGGCTTCTCTTGATGTCGGCGGCCGCCTTGAGAAGAACCTTGCGTCGAGCTCCTGCATATCTATGCCAGGTCAGGTCGTCCCAGTCGACACACTCACGGCAGGTAACCTGTCTATAACAAATTTGGGCCCGGCATTTAAAACAAAACAAATGCGAGTCTTCCTTGGGCCAGAAATGTCGACACGATTCACAACGTTTGGAGTGCTTGACAGAGGGGGTGACTACGTCAGACATAGCTAACTGAAGAATGAAATTTCAGCACAAATAACCCTAGGATACGTCTAGAATATCTCAGATTACTTGAAACACAGAGACTCTTTTCCAAAACACGTCTTTTCACCAAGACTGCAACAGGAAAAAGAGGACGGACATGCACGGAGACACGTCACCTAGCGGACAATCAAGGGAGATAATTTCTGTTGCTGAGACCTCCAAACAGGAGGAATATGGCATACATTGATAGTAGGTGAAGATTTGAACAACAAATATATAACTTTATTTTCCGAAAGTTTACAAAAATACTTGTCAGATTGAGAAAAAAACCCCTGTTCTTCCCTGTTCTTATAACAAATGTTACTCAATATTATTGCATGATGATTAAGGACCTGTCAACCCCCCCCCCCCCCCAACCTCGGGCAATGGTTGGGCCTGGCGAGAGAGTAACTGGGGATGGCCGTGGGGCATTCACACATTTTCAGTCCTGTTTATGTGGAGATGCAGTTATCATTTATTTTATCAGGCTGTACGTAGTACTACGGCCCGTGACAATCCTTTCGTTGATTACTTCAGTTTGGTTTCTCTGGCGCTTGATGCCGAGGTGTTTTATTTCTGGTGAATCCAGGATTTCGTTTCCGTTGATGTCTAGGTCTGGGGGAGGTAGTGTCGATATCTGGTGAAGGGTTAACGTAGCACTTTTGCTTGCGTTAATTATTTGATGGTCTCTGTTAGCTGTATTTTCGATGATCTGCACTTGACCTTTTTCAACCTGCCGGGATGTAGTTAAAAGGGCTATGTCGTCGGCACAGGTTGGGACGGAGACATCGATATCACCAATCAGGAAGCCGAGGGCAGATTCTTGCAGGTCGAAGAGTAGGGCGTTGTTACCGATTTTGTACATTTCACCAGAGAGTGAACTCCCCTGTCTTGTGCCTTGGAGCAGAGGGAAGGGGTCACTAAGGTTTCTGTTCCATTTGGCGCAGTTTGTCGCTTCGTGATATAGGTCAGCAACAAGGAGCCACATAGTGCCATTGATTCCACGCAGGTATAGCTTCCGGAGTAGCTGTTCATGCCACACGACATCGAATGCTTTGTAAGCATCGAATGTCGTGAGAATGAGATTGTCTTTACACTTCTTGGCTTCTGCATGGGCTTCCGTGATGATGAGTGCGGCATTGTTGCAGGATGCTTTCTCCATAAATCCACGTTGAAGGGGGTGTTGGGACTGTTTCAGTAGAGGTTTCATATGCTGTAACAGAACTTTTTCAACCACTTTGCCGACTATGGGTAATACGGAGATACCTCGATAGCTTGAGGGGTGGTTCGGTGGTTTTCCTTTTTTTAGGATCGGGGTGACCACTCCACGCTTCAGTAGTTCCGGGATAAGTCTTTGTCGTGACATGCAGTTAAGTAATT
The DNA here is from genome assembly GCA_036873755.1 of Hanleya hanleyi. Lineage (NCBI taxonomy): Eukaryota > Metazoa > Mollusca > Polyplacophora > Lepidopleurida > Hanleyidae > Hanleya > Hanleya hanleyi. The sequence goes on from JAVTVY010018512.1 coordinate 21,619, forward strand.
CGGTGAGGTAGGACGTCACTGAGAAGTCACCGTAGAGAAGGTGTTCGGCGGTGAGACTATAAATATCTGGGGACTTGCCTTTGTTTAAGTCCTTGATGGCTGCAGAGACTTCTTCAGGAGAAAATAGTAGAGGTTCGTCCTTATGTTGGGCTAGGCTCTCCATTACCATGAAGTCAAGATTGACTTGCTCAGTGTATGATTGGTCAAAATGTTCGTTATTAGTGGGGGACGCCAGTTCTTTAAAGTATTGTCTCCACACATCAGGAAGTTGATCGTCTTCGTAGAGGTCACCGTGGAGCAGGAGTTGCCGTGTCTGTTTCGTTTTGGATTTCCGTTGTCGATTTATTAAGTGGTGAAAAAGCCTGGTATCATCCTTATGGGCTGCCATTATACGTGCATAGTTTCTGTCACGTTTCTTTGCTGCCTCAGTTCGTTGGACTTTTCTAAGATGTTTACGGGCTTCTATTCTGGCTTTTGTCGCTGGGTGAAGTTTGGATCTAGGACTACCAGATATTTTCCATTTATGAAGAGCTGTTTTGCTGCGCTTTATCGATTGAGTTTTGCCGGGGAAGTGTTGACATTGGTCGCGGTAACGTCTTGCGTGTATGCGAGGTCCGTCTCTCGTCGTTGAGATGGTTGCAGGTTTATGTTGACCGGAGGTATGTACACGGGTGGAATTGGGACGGCTGGTTCGAACGGATGTGGTGGTACCAGTCCTCTGTGATGTATATACTGATGTGGATTGAGATCTGTCGGAGTGGGGTCTCTGGGATATGTTCTCTTTTCGAGGTGATCAATTCTTTGTCTTAGCCGATTTAACTCGCCCTCATTTTCGAGCTTCTCGAGGCGTCTTACAATGGTCTCGAGACTTCCTGGGAATTTTTGTCGATGGGTAGAGGGATGAATAGGCATTTTGTTTTGCGGGACAAGGTCTGGACTTTGTTGGTTTACTTCAAGTGATGCAGCAAGCTTCATTTTGAAGATTGTATTGGTTGCTTCCAGGTCTTTTATTTTTCTCTCAAGCACGATGATGTTAGCTTGTGCGAGCGTGAGTTGTTGGAGTTTGTCCTGTAAATCCAATTGCTGCTTGGAAAGGATTTTTTCTCTCTTATCGAGATCCTTCTTTTGTTTAAGTAATTGGTTTCTCCATTGCGTTAGAGAAACCAAGCTATAGCGCGCGAGCAACAACAACATTCAATTTCATGTGAGTCGACAGAAATAGATATTTAAAACGTACCTTATACCATCAACTTCAATACTGTACACACACAAACTCCTCACGAAGGCACAGAGGGTAGGAAAAAATAAGTGACTCAGGGTTGTTGTTGTTTCTCGGGACAAACATAACGTCTTCCCTGCTCAACTCCGTGAGCACGTTTGCGGAAGCCCGAGACTCTCGCCGAGGGGTTTACCAAAAATGCATCCACTGGTCACGCCAACAAGGGCTAGGCATTGAGTAGCTATAGAACCTTTGCTGTGTGGTGGGCGTGGCTGTTCTTCCCTACACAGCTGTAGTTCCTTCCCTTTATATTTCATACCACAAAGTTTTGACCTCCGAAACGCCTGCGTTTCGGAAGATTTAACGGCTGCACATACAAGAACACAGTAGCTGGTGATAATAAAATGTACCTCGTTATTCTCCTTGTAGTCTTTTGTCACTTCCCTCCAAGTTAGAACTCTCGGTATTCCCTCATTCTTAAGTTATCATCAATTGTTCAAGATTCTCGGGGATTTGAATATTCAGCTGACCGCCATTCAACTGTCAGTGATGTAAATTTCCCTTGCACGGACTTTGCCGGAGATGGCGGTGTCTTTTGAAAACAAGCCGTGGCGCATGCGTGATTTTTCGGGTCAGTTCGATGACAGTCCAACGCATGCGCGTGTAGGTGGGCGTGGCTATCTTCGTTATGCTGAGACATTCAAAATATGAGACCAAAATATGTCAGAAAACTCCGTGAAGGCGTGATTAAACGATGATATCTCAAGAACGAGGAATTATTAAGTGTTGAGAGTTGGCAGGCGGCGAGAAGGACCAATGTAGAGGAAAATGAGGTATAGTTTATTACTATTCGCTGCCGTTTTATTTCGTGTGCAATTTGGATATTGGACAATGACATTCGAAGTTCAATGTGTGGGATGTATTGTGTATAGGAAGAACCTGGGCTGTAGTCGGTTACACAGCCATTCGAGACTACAGCCATTCCTGGGCTAGGCATTGAGGCATTTTAACAGCTTCCTTTTGTTCATTAATTCTCGAGGTGGGGCAGTGGGGTTCGCATGACTCCTGCATTATGGATTGACAGTCACATTTGGCACGTTAGACAAAGACTTCTGGACTGTGAAGAAGAATATAGCTGCATATCACTTCGGGAAATTGCGGAATTCGGAAACGTTGTCGAATTCGGAAACTTTTGGAAAAAAGGTTTACGAATTCGACAACTTTGAGGCCCAAATCCACCCTTATTTCACATAAAATGCGATCGGGCGTTCGTCTTAGCGATCGGATATAATTTTATTGTACGAACAGGTGGCAGCACCTTTTCTATGGCATTTCATCGTGGCATTCGGAAATTCTACCTGGCGTTTTTTCTACAGGTGAGAAAATGTGCGTTTTGTCCTATGTCGCTCATGCTTTAAAAATCAAAAAGGCATGTTTCTGAATTCGGGAACGTTGCCGAATTCGGCAATCTTTCTGTTTCCGAATTCGGCAACTGTTCCCGAATTCGACAACGTTTCCGAATTCCGCAATTTCCCGAAGTGATATTGCCGGATATGGTTTATCCATCAAATTGATGATCAATGATCAAGTGTAACAAAATGTTGAGAAATGTGTTAAAAAATGTTGAGTGGTTCCAATAGACCTTTTCACAGAGCTCGGCAAATTCCGTGTAGCGTAGCGACGACACAAGTTACATGGCGCAAGACCATGTGATCTCTGGTAACCAATCGAAATCTGGAAGCAGATCACCGCCATTTTTTCGTCACTAATAATTCACTGCCACAAAATGGGTTTGTCCGGAAAGTCAACAAAATAATTATACTCACGAAAATGATAACTTCCTTTCCCTAATAAACTAGTTTTCTTCGAGTGCACCCCAGATTTGTGAAAAAAAGACGATGTTTCAGTCATATTATAATATATTTCGATTTAAGTTTAGAGATCTATTTCACGTTAGGCACTTCAGGTTGTGGCAGCGGTGTTTTTGAGGGTGCGCTGGGAAGGAAACATGGCGTGTGTGCATGTGCAAAACGGGTACTCTTCCTGCTATTTGACGATTTTAACTTCACACCTACTAGCCAGTATAATACAATAATTCGTTGTTTTGTAATGGGATAAAGGAAACTACCATTGCGTAGAGGCTACATTATTCCCACTCTTATATCAAATACACCAAAATTTACTATGTGCACCTCCATAACTTCAGTTGTCCACTCGTAAGAGCTCTTCAGTGTGGAGGTAATAAATGGTAAACAGTGTGAACAAGATTCCCCATTTTGCTGACAGACTTCAGAATCATCCGGGTTATTTTGCTTCCAGAATCCGAGCATTCCATTGGTCAGACGATCTCTGAACTCGTGAGCTTCCGTCAATACAATTTTACCTTCGGATTTATTCGGTTTGAAATGGTCTATTGATTGTATAATAAATATGTACTCCGTAAGGAGGCGCTCCTATGTAAAGAAGGAATTTACGAAGGATACGATACGATACATGGCTATTTCATGCACTAAAATAGCTACAACAATGTGATAATAACCATCAATATTTGCGCGTCTGTCAGGTCCGGCGTCACCACCAGCTTCCGCATTTTGAGTGACGTCATTTCACTTTTAACCAATCAACTCTCGCATCAATCGTAAGCCCATCGCAGAGAAAATGGCAGCCTCCATGAAAACTTTTCAGAAAAGCATGGATTTTCGTCGTCTTTGCTGTTTATGTTCTTCTCGATCTTCTCTTTGTTCAAAAGGCTTAAGAAACTTGTCAAAGATAATTGTAAGTAATCTATGTTGTTGTCACACAGATATTGTAAACTGTAGATCCGAAAAACACTTTTATGTGTGATGTTGTTGTTGTTGTTTATCTGTAAATCCACTCTTAACTCGATGGGTATCTTTCACTGGTGCATTATCAATGCAGGTTGATAATGTTACACACCTTGCCGGTCATCTAAAAATAACAAAAACCGCCATGTTTCCTTGCCATAGTACAATGCGAACCACGAGTAAACTTTTGCCTCACGCCTTCATTGGGGTATTATACCTCGATCGAGGTGTAGACTTACGGGCTATGTCAACTTCAGTTTTTATATATTTATGGAAAATGTGCACATCCACACATACTCTGGACTGCATGGATCTTTTAACAATGTCTATGGCTTTATTGTTCCATGATTTTCACATCAATTTATTCCTTCGTTTTATGCGACTAATCATTCAAATTAGCCACTTCAATATTTCAAAAATGAAACATGGCTTCAAATGACAAATTTGGTGAAATTTATTCTGTAATTGCAAATGACATGTGATGGCATATTCTTCGATGTCAAGGTCATGCACAAATTGCAGGATTTGAGAGCCAATGCGTAGTTAATAAATCAAGTCTAATTGACAGACCCATAATGTAATCTGCTAGCATGTGCATATAAAAAACAGACCTCTGCTCTGGGTATTCTGACCCAGCCATGTGTTTGCATGCTAGGAGATTGTGCATTGCATCGGACAATTTAATCTAATTTACTCATCAGTCAATGCATCTACATTCATGCTACTTTGATATGACTTTGAGATGGAATATGCCATCACATGCCATTTTATTTACAGAAGAAATTTCCCCGAATATGTCATTTGAAGCCATGTTTCATTTTTTGAAATATTAAAGTGCTCTGCCGTCACTCAGATCAGTCCGTCACACAGAACAATGCTGTATATCTGGCCACAGCAGTGACTGTGACAGTTGGTTGAACAGCCGTGCTCACCGGTGCGTAATGAAAGGCGGCCATTGTCCTAAACAATATCAGAGTCCGGTTAGGGAGGTCTACCTTACTGCTTATAGGTCGTTAGTGGCTCTATGGGGGGTAAATTGATTAATTGAATCAGTTTTGGTTGCACGAGCAGGACTCAAGAAGATGGCAGTCAGCTCAATTGTAAAACGGGCTCTTATGTAAACCCCCATATATATTTTGTTGGTTTGCTGTTTTGAGAACAACAAAACAAGCAAAACATATAGAGTTTACGCATGCGAAGATTTCTTGTTTTATTACTCGCAAATACGCTACAATGCGTCTCTAGCCATCTAAGTCCCCTGGAGCTTCCGGAGCCTGGGTGGCCCCTAGCTGGACCCTCGCCTATATTTGTGCTTTGATACTGGCCCCTCCAATCACCAATTGCTTCCACCATGCCTATGATCGTATCAGTGATGCATAGCCACTTACCCGGGACACTGACCAGCCCAGTACTGCAGCACCTGGTTACCCATCCAAGTATTCACCTGGCTCAACTTTGCTTAGCATTAAGAAACGGTTCCAAACGTGATATGCCATACTTCTGACAGTGGATATCGTTCTGTGAAATAGTGCAATCATGCTAAAATTAAATTTCAAGAATCATCCCATTCCCTGATCCTGATCACACAAGAATGCCTGTCTCGAATTCCCACACAAACCTTTCACTCACACACCAAATGTTATTTTGAGAAAAACAACCATGCTCAATGTCTAACTTCAACTGATGCTGTTCAAGGGGTGAAGCACTGATCAACACTGCTTTCTTATGGAACTAGAAGTGGCTATGGTATACATGGTGACCAATATATCAAAATATTCTGTATGCCACATTGACATGTTAGGTGGCTCCCCAGTTATCCATTTGCACGAGTTGCAGCGCATTCAATTGTCACTGCATTCTGAATGACATGGTTTCATAATGTCATAATGCGATGTCCCAATCACAGTGACACCTATAGATGATATCACTCCAGCTCTTCTTGAAAACAATGGGTGAAGTTCAAGAAATAAACGTCTTCCTGCATCATCAAACCAAAATGTAGCGCGGAACCCCCCAAAATTGTCTATATAGTGAAAAAGTAAAAAAATTGGAATATATACACCGAGTATGAAGAAAATGACATAAATTTTAGGCATTCTAATAGTAATTGATATGAACAATAATGGTAATATTATAATAGTATTGGAGTAGTAGTGAAAATTCATAAAACGACCTGATAACTGCAACAAAGTTTATTTGATACTTGGAATCCTATATTAGGCCTATATCAAGAAGATTTAAATTAAATAAGAAAACAACTGATGATGGATTTCAGTGAGCACTGGGGAGCCACCTTAATACAAACTTTGTACAAAGTATATACATTGAAGAGTATAATTACAGAAACAAAGCTTTTGGGCTTTGTCAGGACAGGTGGAACATTTGAAGAGTTGAGTGGATTCAGTTTTTGGTATTTTCTTCAGTTTCTTCAAATTTACCACCAATCTCAATGATTTTATATTGTTTCATCCCTTAAAATAATAGGCTATTGAGTTTTCGTCAAAACCTAATTTTTTGGGGGTCAAATTCAAAGGTCTGAATTGAGTTTCGTGTGAATTTTACCTCTGATTACTGGTCATGCTGGTTGTGAAAAGTGACTTGTATGAATCCCTGACCTTTTGAAATATTGTCTTAAAAATTCTAAATAATCACTGCTACAATAAAGACTGTTAGAAATGGAAGTTAGAAAGATTTTGCTTTGTCTAGCATAAATACATGTAGTCACAAATATATAAATTTTCATACCAGTCTGGCAGGAACCCACCTAATTGTAAGCTAATATTCATATGTTGTACAGCTTCATACCAGGCCAAGTGCCAAGCTCCTGTTGATGAGCCATACAAAGGACAGAGCTGTGGGAGAATACAGTTGGAGGGTAACCTGCCTCATCCTTAAAATATCCTGCACATCTGACTGACATGGAGACAGTAATATTAATAAAATGAAACAATAAACTTTAAATACATGTACTTAATATTTAATATTTAATTCCTGTTTTTGACGTAGTTTTATTGTAGCAGTGATTGCACAGAATCGTTAGGGCTAGTCTATATTTCCACAGTTCTGTATTGATTTCTGCTGACAGTACAAAGAACCTTTGTTTCTGTAATCATACTTTGCAATTTTGACTGTTCGTGTACAGAGATATTATTATATCATTTGCATCCAGAACTGTATACAATGGTATATGAGGAATATTTTGGTATCTGATATTGGTCATCAAACATAATGCTTGCATGATGATTATCACACCACCACCTGTAGATCATCAAGAAAAATGTATTGATGTGTGTTTCAATGCCTTAAGGTGGCTCAGCAATATCATTTAGTATGAACCCTCTTAGTGTCATGTCACAATTTATGAATTTCATGGCTTTGTAGCATCATAATATGACATCACAATCACATCGACACTTGCATGACTTCACTTAGCTATTTAAAAAAATGATGGAAAATTCATTTTGAACATATTAGAAAAAGTCCAGGGATCAGTGGACAGACAAAACTCTATAAATGAATGTTACTTAACAATATTATGCTTAGCCATCCATCAATGTTTCTATCTTAAAAAGTCCCTGAACTGGGCTAACAGTAAAGTAACAATGAGCCCCATTGTAATCCCTGAAGTATCGCATATTACCACCAGCCATGAGACTGAAGGGCAGGTTCATGCACATTTTTCTTTTTCATGAGAGCCAGCAATGCCGCGGTGTTGGGATGCATCGATCGATATTTTCCTCCCTGTTTATGAGTGTGAGTGTAAGAAGCCACAAGCATGTGTAGCGTTCACCAAATGCAATATAAAATCAACATCAATGCTTCGGCTTTGCACCATGATGTCGACGGAAGTTTCTGGTATACTAATAAAATAATACTTTAGGCCGCTGATAATCAATGGTTTATTTCCTGTAACAAGCCCTCATCTATATTTTGAGGGCAAACAATTAACATTTTACATTTTCATGAGTAAAACTTGCTCATTTTCTTCATATTTGTATACAATTGGTTTACTAGTTAATATTTAATAATTATCGCACTCAGCATGTGTATTTTAAGTAAGGTTACGAGAAACAAACAACTAATCAACCGTGGCCTTATGCTCAACACATGTAATTTGTCTCATCTTTTGTATGTATTTGATGATACTTTTACACATATTCAAAGTAATTGTGGGTGGTGAGAATGTTGAACATAATACTAAATGTGCCAAATTGTGCTATAATATTCATCTATGCCTACATTGTGTGTATCTTGGAAATCTCTGGGGCTTTCAAACTGAGAAAAGTAACCATATAGAAAAAATTCTGATAAAATCACCTCCTAACTTGCCTAAGGTTAATATATTAGTAACTTCTATGTGGGACCCCAAATTTTGATTCCAAATTTGAATCTATTCTTGATTTAGAATATATACTGAGTATGGAGAAAGTGATATGGATTTTAACATTCGAATAGGAATTGATGAGACCCCCCAAACTTCATTTGATGACATGGATCGGTCTACAGTGGGGTAGCCACCCATACTGTAATTCCCAGGATAGATCCGAGAATTTTACTGTATGTAATTTAGTTATTGCGCAGAATTAATGAAATGAATTGTTTACTTCACATATGTAACAGTGAGAGGGATATGTCTCAGGTAAATGCCACACCTCCTTTGTTGTGAATGGTCAAATATGCCAGTATTACAAGGGAAATATAATATGAGATATATATTTACATGTATTGGATATATATTACAGTTTCGAGGCGAGGCCAGCAGTTCTGCTGTGGTGACTAAAGATTTACAGTTGGATCCAATGGTGGAGGAGAAATTGAGCACTGATACAAAACCTCGACATAACCCTGGCATAATGAAACTACCACTAGTGTCTGTCCCAGAACGACTGGAAAAGGCCATCAGTGTTTTAATTGAAAGTAAATTTAAATTGTTTTAGTAGATTTTTGCTTTAAAATTACATGGGGTTTGGGACATTTTGTTGCACTTTTGTTGAAGATAATACCCTTCACATATAATCCAGAATGTCCAGCGAATATATATACCAGTATGGAATAATATTGAAATGGTTTCTTGTGAAATGTTATGGTTATTATGTACATGTTAAAGACTTGATAATATCTTCATTTTGCAGAATATCCTTCAAAAGACCTATCAGAGCAGGCAGAAAAGTTAAATCTTTATCTGCTGTGTCGACATCCCCCTATAGAGAACAAGGAGTTACAAAGACGGGCCAGAATTACTGAAGAATCTGTTAAAGCTAAGGGTATGAGAATTTATATTGACAAATTCTGTTAGTGTTAGTTCTAGTTTATAATGCATAATGGTAAGAAGCAAAAGATGAAATATGAACATGTATTATGGGTTGTTCATATTTGATATAACTTAATTTCTGACCACCTATCTTTCAACCTGTTTGATGCCTTTGCCTATCTAACACCACAAAGTAACACATTTTGGCAATTGTAGACAGCCACCCATTCACTACAACCATGACAGCTTTATAGAATACATGTGGGTGAGGGACTAAGAACGGCCTCATATTTAAACAGGGACAAGTTCCAGTGATCTGAGAAAATGCTTGATAGACATCATTTATGATTTTCAGCAGTATTATTTATTGAGAAATTAAGCATGATTTATATATATTTTTTTTGTTCCATTTTCTGTCTTATATCTTTTGATTTTCTGTCTTATATCATTTGATTTTCTGTCTTATATCCTAAAACAGATAATGTGGATGTAGAAAACATGTCACCAGAAGAAAGGCAACAACAACAAAGCAACTGGATTGGAAAAATCCAGAGAGAATTGAGGAGAACAGTTTACCACTGGGCTCCAGTTGAGTAGGTATTCAGGGTTGATATGATAATCTCATCTAAACTTATATTATTGACAGATGTTTCTTAATGTCTCTCAAGGGATGGTGAAGAGGTATAAAGAATTATAAGTTCCAATAGTAAATACTCTTGTAAATTCAATTTTTCCATTCAAATTCAATCACCCCAAATTCTGTGGATAAAATTCCATCAGTCACTCTGATAAATTTGATTGCTGGATTTCACTTCCTGGATTGTACTGTTAAATTTGATCTTCCATCGTCATGACTGGTATTGGGAATGTGACTGTCTGAACCTGACCTTCACCTATCAGTTGAAACTGGGTCACACAGAGAGCACACTTGACTCTGATTGAGAATGTGACTGTCTGAACCTGATCTTCACCTCTCAGGTGAAACTGGGTCACACTGAGAGCACACATGACCGTGATCGAGAATGAGAATGTGACTGTCTGACCCTGACCTTCAACCCTCTGGTGAAACTGGGCCACAATGAGAGCAGACAGGACTGTGATTGAGAATGTGACTGTCTGACCCTGACCTTCACCTCTCAGATAAAACTGGACCACACTGAGAGCACACATGACTGTGATTGAAAATGTGATTGTTTGAACCTGACCTCCACCCCTGAGGTGAAACTGGGTCACACAGAGAGCACTCATGACTGTGATCAAAAATGTGACTGTCTGACCCTGACCTTCACCTCTCAGGTGAAACTGGGTCACATTGAGAGCACACATGACCTTGATCGAGAATGTGAATGTGACTGTCTGAACCTGACCTTCACCTCTCTGTTCAACCCTGACCTTCAGCGCTCTAGGTGAAACTGGGCCACAATCAGAGCACACGTCTGTGATTGAGAATATGACTCTGAACCTGACCTTCACCTCCAGGGCTTTCAAGGAGAGGCGAGCGATCACTCGCGCGCACCTCTCGCTTGCCTGAAATAAAAAAATGGCGAGTGGTGAATCACTCGCCTGTTTTCGTCGGTCAGAATAAAATTTAATGACATCTTCAGCTGTTGCTGTCAAGTTCTTGGCTTCCAAAATATCTTGTTGTTCATCATTGGCATATTTCATAGGTCAGAATAAAATTTAATGACATCTTCAGCTGTCGTAAAATTCTTAGTTTCGTAAAGATCTTGTTGTTCAGCAATTTTGGAAGGCTTCCTGCCGTTTCCGTTTCATGTGTTTGTGCAAAAAGTATAACCCTGTGTCGGAACGAAATTTCAGATCCGTTATGGGTAGACTGGTTGCCTCCCTTGTATTTCCATACAGACACGTTTTGAGATGTGGGTTATGATTTCCACAAATATAAAATCCGTCAAACACCACGGCTCAAACCACCATGGCATCACACCGTTTTAAACATTAGTTTCTGATTTTGTTTAACATTACATCACTCCGTTTTAAACATTAGTTTCCGATTTTGATTTACTCTCACTTGATTTACTCTCACTGTTACGCGGACTTTCGAAAAGTCCATGCTTTTCATTGCTCTCACACAATTCCGTTGTCAAGCACGCCTTTTCGTTCCTGACAATTTTGTCACTGTTAGCAAGCTGTTAGCGGAAAATTGCACGATGTCGAATCCGAAAGGAAAGCCGACAGAACGTGCCTAAAATGGGGAGAGGAACTTACATTGATCAGTGTTCCGAATTCAAGAAGACTACAACACCATGACCCACATATTCTGTAATTTTTGTCAGTCTCTATAATTTTAAGATTCTACTTGTAGAAGTAATTTGAGCATTTCACTCGCCTCAGGAATTTCTCAGGCGAGTGATAAAAGCTCTCGCCTCACTCGCCTGAGCTTAAATTCAGGCGAGTGACGAATCACTCGCATTCAGTTTGCTCCTTGAGAGCCCTGACCTCTCAGGTGAAAAAGGGTCACACTGGGAGCACACATGACTGTGATTGAGAATGCCATTGACATCGCGAGAGCAAATTCAGCCCGTATCGGCGGGTCACTTGCTAGTCACGTGCACTCGACTACCGTTCCCAGTTCTTTGACATAAACGTTGAAAGAGCGGGAGTTGAGCTGTCTTGATTGATGGATTTACGCAATTAAAAGGAATAGATCGAAGAGTTATTAAGTTTTAACTAATGAATTGAAGTTTGGAGACCACGTTGAGGTAAGAAATAAGGACGGATAAAGTTTTATTGAATCTGTGAGTTGCCGTTTTGGTCGGGGGGGTTTGGCGGGAAAACCGTGGTGCCCACTGATACCCCTTGTTATTATAGAGTAGGAGGAGAGTATATATAAATATTAATATCATAATTAATAACCGACCAACTACGAGTCCCTGTGATATGACTGTGAATGAGAATGACGGTCGACCCTGACCTTCACCTCTTGGGTGAAACTGGGCCACAATGAAATCACATATGACTGTGATTGAGAATGTGACTGTCTGAACCTGACCTTCACCTCAGGTGAACTGGGCCACATTGAGGGCACACATGACTGTGATTGAGAATGTGACTGTGTGTACCTGAGCTTCACCTTTCAGGTGAAACTAGTCCACACTGAGAGCACATATGACTGTGAATGAGAACGTGACTGTTCGACCCTGACCTTCACCTCTTGGGTGAAACTGGGCCACAATGAGAGCACATATGACTGTGATTGACAATACGACTGTCTGAACCCGGCCTTTACCACTCAGATGAAACTGGGTTACACAGACAGCACACATGACTGTGATTGAGAATCTGACTGTCTGAACCTGACCTTCACCTCTCAGGTGAACTGGGCCACATTTGAGGGCATACATGACTGTGATTGAGAGTGTGATTGTGTGCACCTGAGCTTCACCTCTCAGGTGAAACTGGGCCACACTGAGAGCACATATGACTGTGATTGAGAATGTGACTGTTCGAACCTGACCTTCACCTCTCGGGTGAAACTGGGCCACAATGAGAGCACATATGACTGTGAATGAGAATATGACTGTCTGAACCCGACCTTTACCTCTCGGGTGAAACTGGGTCGCACAGAGAGCACACATGACTGATTGAGAATGTGACTCTCCGAACCTGACCTTCACCTCTCGGATGAAACTGGGCCGCATTGTGGACACACATGACTGCCAAAAATGAATACTAATGTATTATACAGGTTTGATTCTGTGGAAAGGGTAACAATATAATCATTGAAACTTAAAACATTACCGTATATATTGAAATCCTTGATTCTTGCAGGTATACAGCTTATAAAGGTTTTCTGTACATGGTTGGGAGAATGTCACACGATTATGCAGTGATATTGCGTGTTTTGTCAGAGGTAGGGATGTATTATTATTACTACAGAGCTCTGTTCTTCTTAGTACTGGATATGCTGAAGACACACATCAGCTAACAGCTTTCATTATCATGTCTATTGGTGTCCTTCAACATTGTTCCCAGTATATATCCTCACGAAAGTCTTGACTAAAGCCCACTTCTTTAATTTTTCTTGAGGTCATCACTCGCCAAATCTTTGTATTGAAAAGTTGATTTTGCTCTGTTGTGTAACTTGATAGATTGTGGGTTTCTCCCCTTTTGTCAGAAATGAGCATGATCTCTGGCATGTCTGTTGCTGATGATGGTTCTCAAAACTGCAGCATAATGTCAGACTAATTGAATTCCTAGTAGGCTGGCACACATTCAATGAAGCTAAACACTAGATATTGGGGATTTACAGTATCTCTCATCAGATAGTCCAGGGGTCGAAATTTACACCTGTCTACCTGTCTCTGACAGGTAATTTTTGAAACAGACAGGTAGAGAAATAAAGTACCTGTCTCTATTGACAGGTAGCCAATAATTTTGTTTTGGTGTTCAAAATATATCTTCAACAAAATTCATTCAAAACACCTGCTAATAAGTGCAAGTAAACAAGGTGTCATTAATTTATTAGTGTCTTGCAACATCTAAATTTGTCATTAATCTCGAGTTACATGTATGTGACAATTTCAACGATTGCATGTTCAGGTAATTCTTAAAGGTGACAGGTAAACATTTTGGTCACCTGTCTCGTATGACAGGTAAATTATTTTGAATATTTCTACCCCTAGATACCTTGAAGGCCTCTGTTACTCGACTGTTGTTGTTGTTTAGAAAACTGGATCAAAATGGCAAAGTCATGGAAATTACGCCTCATTAGACACTTGATTACTACAGCAGATTTTACTCTGCAACATTATAAACATAACATGTCAATCAAGTGGGGTAACAGTTGTCTTTAATACAGTAAATGCCTTATTCTTCATGGTAATTCTCTTTCGCAATTTCACATTTAAAACCATTTCGCTAGGATTTATGTTTCACAGATAAACCACTGATGGGTAAACTAAATATTAACTTTAAAATATTATATTTACTTCTTAAACACATCTCCGCTGGCACAAATCCCACACAGAGAACCTTGTTTAAATTGAGTACTGCACTGTTTATGGGCTCCCTCTGAGCTGAGCCTGGCTGGTAAAAAACAGCTGTCAACTTGTATATTAAGAAGACAATGGAAGACTTATTACTAGTATAGGGATTTAACTGTTGAAGTGATAAATACTTGAGGTGGCACATTTTGAATCGGCTTGACACAATTATTTTACAGCCACTCACTTTGCATGCTGATCAAAGAGTTCCATGACAGTTCCCCACATAGACAGTTCCCCACACTGACAGTTCCCCACAAGACGGTTCCCCACATTGCCAATTCCCCACACAGGATAGTTCCCCACATTGACAATTCCCCACATGAGGCAATTCCTCACATTGACAGTTCCCCGCATGGATATTTTCCCACATACATTTTTAGCTCATCTGGGCCGAAGGCCCGATGGGCTTATGTCATGGCCTGATTGTCCGTCGTCCGTCGTGCGTAACCATCTTCTTCTCTGAAACCACTTGGCCGATTAAGCTGAAACTTGGCATGCATGTTCCCCCCAATGAGTACACCAGAATTTGTTCATGCCGTGTCGATACGATTTTAAATATGGCGGCCATCTTGAATTTGCCAGTGAAATCTTGTCATTATTCTCCGGTAACTACTGCATGGATCTTTCTCAAATTTGGTACACAGGTTCCTCTTGGGGTCTAGTTGTGCAAGATACCTTTTGTGGTCTGATTCAAAAATACAATATGGCCACCAGGCAGCCATCTTGGATTTCCCCATGAAACATTGTTATTGCGATTTCTCAGGAACTAATGCGTGGATCTTCCTCAAATTTGGTACACAGGTTCGCCTTGGGATCTAGTTGTGCAAGATACCTTTTCTGCTCTGATTGGAACATCCAATATGGCCACCAGGCGGCCATCTTGGATTTCCCGATGAAACATTGTTATCGCGATTTCTCAGGAACTACTGAATAGATCTTCCTCAAATTTGGTACACAGGTTTCCCTTGGGGTCTAGTTGTGCAAGATACCTTTTCTGCTCTGATTCAAACATCCAATACGGCCACCAGGCGACTATATATGAAACTTCGTTATCGAGATTTATCAGGAAGTACTGCATGGATCTTTCTCAAATTTGATACACAGGTTCCCCTTGGGGTCTAGTTGCGCAAGATACATTTGTGGTCTGATTCAGAAATCCAATATGGCCACCAGGCGGCCCTCTTGGATTTCCAGATGAAACATTGTTATCGCGATTTCTCAGGAACTACTGCATGGATCTTTCTCAAATTTGGTACAGAGGTTGCCCTTGGGGTCTAGTTGTGCAAGATACCTTTTCTGCTCTGATTCAAAAATCCAATATGGCCACCAGGCGGCCATCTTGGATTTCCCCATGAAACTTTGTTATCGCGATTTCTTAGGAACTACTTTATTGATCTTTCTCAAATTTGATACACAGGTTCAAGTTGAGCAAGATACCTTTTCTTGTCCGATTCGAAAATCCAACATGGCCATCAGGTGGCCATCTTGAATTTCCCCATGAAATTTTGTTATCGTGAATTCTCAGAATATTACTGCATGGATGTTGATACACAGGTTCCCCTTGTGGTCCAGTTGTGCAAGATACCTTTTTTGGTCCATTTCAAAATCCAATATGGCCGCATCTTGAATTTCCCATGAAACTTTATCATGAAATCTCAGGAAATAACTGCATGGATCATTTAGTGTTCAGGGGGGACAACACAAGTTAGAAACTCATCTATTGCAGTTCTTTAGTAAAAATTTCTTACAGCTACTTTCTCCAGTTACAGACAGATGAGCTACAGTGCCGTGGCACTATCTTTAATGTGAAGTTGTAATAAGGGAATGAAGTGAACAAGTCAGGAAATATAATAAATAATATGAATAATATTCATGTCACTTTATTATCTGAAAATTTCGATGTGGGAGAAAAGTGCTAAATAATACTATTAATGTAAAATGTGCTGGTTAGTAATAAAGTATATAATAAATTATATTTTATATGTGATTAATTGTTGACTTTCTAATTGAACCTAATTTCAAATGTAGAAATGTATGTGGGAAAAATGTCCCTGTGGAGCAAAAGCACTAAATATGCATATGTAAAATGCATGTGATAGTAATAAATAGTTGACTTACTGCTAGAAACTAATTTTATATGTAAAATATACGCGGGAAAATATCCATGTGGAGAACTGTCAATGTGGGGAATTGCCTCATATGAGGAATTGTCAATGTGTACGTCCTGTGTACGCTCTGTGGTGTAGACAGTACAAGCTGTGCCATACAACAACGTAAATACTGGATGTTTTCATACATAAAAATAAAATATCCAAAATAAACAGTTCACCAACAAGCTTAGTTTATATTATAGAATATGTTTTCAAGGCATAAACAAGGTAGAAAGAAAAATAAGTATTATCTGTGGAGTTGCTATGGTGGACAACAACAAGGATACACTCAAGTTATGATCTGAGTTTTCAGAACAATTCTTCTATCTTCAGTATGTGTACATGTAGGTTCAAGTAACATGACTAAGAGAACTAATATGACTAAGAGAACTAATATGACTAAGAGAACTAATATGACTAAGAGAACTAACATGACTAAGAGCAAAAATTATGAACATATAGTCACAGGAACAATCTTTCACGTGAAACACTTAAACGCAAAACTAGCGAATGATAGTTTCTGCGCGAATAATAGGCATTTACAGTATGTTATCTCATCTCCGGATAGTTGTCATTGTGATAACTGTTTGACACTACATGTTGTATTAATATGAGTCTTATGTTATACAGATTGAGCAGAGGCAACCAGACTTCAAGCCAAGGAGTATTTTTGATCTGGGCTCAGGTGTGGGATCTGTCATCTGGTATGTACTTTTCTTCTGGGAGGCTTAGATAACTAGAAGGATCCCATTAAGGATGAAGTCAAATGTGTGACCAACAAGTGTAGTACTTTGTGCAATTATATATCTTCTTACATGGTCTCATTTTATGGTATGCTGATCTAATTATTCACATGCACAAGGTAATATATAACATTTCATATTTTGTCTGTTCATGGTCGATTTCAGGGCATCCAATAAAATATGGAACAGAGATGTGTTAGAGTATTATTGTGTGGACCGGTCAGGAGATATGAACACATTGGCCAGGCTACTTCTACAGGGTAGGTTGAACAGGAATAGTAAAAATAGATTTGGATAGGAATATTGAAAATTAAAAAGTTGCTGATATCTGTCAAACAGTTAACCTATTAAGTTTTCTCTATTGGGTATCCATATATTGCATGATTTGGTTTGATGAATTTTTCTTAGTCTTGTATTTGTCTTCAACGGAAACAGATTAAGAGGCTGATAGCTTTAGTGTTTAGTTTGTGTGGCAATTGTGTTGGGATTGAAGAGTTCATTAAAATTTGAGTTCATAAAATAATAAATTTAATAGCAGACAAGTATCATTTGTTTTAATACAACAGATATATATATTTTTTTATTCTACTTTAGCTTAACAGAAATGGCAATGAATAATTGTTCAATTGCAGATGGAGAAGAAAACAAGAAAATGTTTGTTCCTGGTGTTTACTTCAGACAGTTCCACCCATCGTCCAAAGTAAGAACATCAGTTCATCCTCTCTAACCCCTGACAGTTGTACTCTGCAAGTTAAATTGATATCTGAACTGAATCCTTGATATCTACAGGGATTCATAGAAGTCATTCTGTTTAGGACCGTTAATGGTCAAATTGAGTTTTTCACCCAGCAAATTGTCAGAGTATTTAGCGTGCTTTTGTGGGTGCAAATTGAGTTTAATAATATTTTTAGGACCAGTTGCATTATATACCACATACATGTATAATTTAATCATGATTGTGATTTCATAGGAATAAACAATTTTGTTTACCTCATAATGTGTCCTGGTCACCTAATCTATTGTTCTCTGTAACTAAACGAATTTATGGATAACAACTAAAGATGTTGATTAGCTGGTTACTAACAGCCGTTTCCAACCAATTGCTCTCTGCTCTTGTTCAGTGAGAGTTGTCTGGGAGAATTTTAGTTAGATCAGCCTACAATAGCTCAATGAGCAACTTGCCCTAACCTGTTAAAAAAATTACAACTTTATTCAAAGATCTGAAAAAATCAAGAAAAATTCTAAACTATCGAGGCAGAACAATTTATTCAATAAATGAATCAACTCATAAAAAATGAAAATGAAATATTTAGATCGTCAAATGACAATGCGCTGCAGTGTTGTCTACACGTGTTGTTGTTGTTGTTGTTGTTGTTGATGCGTGTGAACTTTCATTTTCAAACCAATTCTCGTATTAAGTCCCTCGTATAGACTGATACATCACCTGTCATTCAAAACGTAGAATTTCTTGATGATGAAAGCATCCGGAGCACCGGCTGTATCCCGGCAACTGGAAAGGACTCTCTGTATTGATTTTTTTTCTTGTAAAAGTCTCGCGAGAAAGTCTTTCGGGAACCCTTCGTAACCTCGCAACTAAGTAATTTCGAAGGGCACCCGAGCTAGATATCACACTCACGTGAATTTCCATAAAATGGTGGGTTGTTCAGCTCCGTGTCGAGCTGCGGTTTTCTCCACCAACACGTGTAAATAAATATTGAACAGTGAGTTAGGCAATTCATATTCAGTTTTAATTAGCTCGAATTGAGTTTTTTGTCTCGGTTGAAATTCAGTTTCTCTAAATTATTGGTCATAATTGGTCACAAATTAAGTTTTCACCCCCCACAAATTGAGTTTCTCAAATTTTTTTAGGACCGATAACCGGCCCTAAAAGGCGACTTCTATGAATCCCTGATCTATAAAGTCTACTACTACTTAGAAAATTTCTGAGGACTCTCATGGTTGCTGTTTTGAATGAGGGTTACTGTTTGAGTGATGAGGTATTAGCTGGTATGAGAATGGCAAGGATTCTTTGTTATATATGTTTGCAAGCATGCTCACATGTTACCCCCTTATCACGTTTTGTGCATGTCAGTGTTGCTTGGGAGTGCATTCGAGCACATTCCCTCAAACCCTATGCTTCATAGACAAAGTGAACCAAATCAAACTTGCGACTTTGTTAAAATCCTTCTGACTATGCAGGTAACATAGCTTCATCACTGGGCATTCAATTGTCACACTGTACACATATTTTGCGACATCTCCGAGAAGGGAACCCCAGAAATGAAGTGATGCCACCTGCAGATGCAAGTGCTCGAAACACAATGCCAAGCAACATCTCAGCACATCTGCATACCAAATTTGAGAAGAATCCGATAAGGGGCCCTTATGTAATTGCCCAGAAACCAAATTTAGATCTTGCCACCAAGTGGCACCACCTGTAGATGCAAGTAGGCAAAATGAAATCCCAAGCGACATCTCGTGGCATGGTATATGCACCAAATTTGAAAAGAATCCGATGTCAGAGCGGTTCTCAAGTTATTACCCAGAACCGAATTTGGGATTTTGCCACCAGGTGGCACCACCTGTAGGTGCTAGTGGGCATAACCCAATCTCAAATGACATCTCATGGCATGGTATATGCATACCGTACCAAATTTGAAAAGAATCCGATGTGCAGTTTTCGAGTTATTGCCTGGAAACAAATTTCAGACAGATGCAGACTCAGACGGATGGAAAGACAGCGAACTCCAATATACTACATACGGGGGTATAATTAACCCATGATGCTTTCCCTCTAAGCCTTGCAGACTGTACCTGAACTGTATGAGGAGTTCAATTCAAATGTAGTTTTAGTTTGACCATGAAGCACATTGTCAATAAATATACTGTTGTATCTTTCTAGAACCAGTTTCACATGACGATATCTGCCTTCAGTTTGTTTGAGTTTCCCAGCAGAGAGGAACGTTTGGCAGCCATGATTTCACTATGGGATATGACAGAACAGTTTATGGTAAGGCAGTTACTTTCTTTCCGCTACTCGAGACCTCAATATCTGTAACATTGTAGTTTATATAAACTCGACCATGTATATCCTGAAAATTGGCATATGTGTTAATTCCCTATTAATTCGAGAACCAGAGATGAAGCTGCCACTGCAAAAATATGCCACTTTCTTCCTCATTCCATCTCCCTATTCACTATGCATTTGGCAACAGGAAATTTGGGATTAAATCGGGTGTTTCAGTTATTGTTTCAAGAGTATCCTGAAAATGCTGGGTTTCGATTTATTGGGACATAATGAAAAATGAAGAATTTCCATTTAAAATTTAATTTGGCGGCAAAGTAACAGGGAATCTACCATACATGTTATATGTTAAATAGAGAATGATTCTGACACAACACTAAATTATGGTATGCTATAACAAACCTTGATATTCCTATGAAAAACCTATGTCAATAGTCATTTTAATGATTTATTCTTGATTTATTTTTATGGTGGATTATTTACAGGTTCTAATAGAAAATGGTTCATTCGCTGGCTTTCAACTGATTCAGGAAGCGAGAATTCATATTCTGCAGGTATGATACAGACTTCCCTCCAGGACTGGATTTATTTATTGACAAATTCTAGTCAGTAAACCTGAATAATTTCACTTGAGCCATGATAAACTATATGTTAGACCCTGAGCCTGTCATTTCATGTCCTGTTTATTCATTTTCATTTGCTATTGGTATATTTGAAGGAATTGTCTCCTCTAATCCTAAAAACTCCAGAAGAAAATAACGGTAGTACTTTTGTAAAGACCAGTAGTATTTGTGAACTCCAGGTGAAGCCAATAATGCATTGTATTGTTAACAGCTAGGTTATCAAGTACCATTTTGGAAACCTAAGTTTTATGTGATGGTGGATGTGGTATTGATGTGGATCCTTACCTCTAGTGTTGTTATGAAGAACTGGTACTTCAATACATGGAGAGATATCCTCAGGTGATCGATCAGGTCAATATGTATGGTCAGTGGTCTGTGTTGAGTAGATTTGATTGGCCCATACAGACTCTTCATTGATAGGATTGACCTGAATGTTCATTAAACCAATTAAAGCAAGTAGCAGTAAGAATGGCAATATAGTTCTCTTTGAAACAAAAATTTGGTCGCTATCGTAATCATAAAATATTGGGCACTTTATTATTTGTCAACAGATGTTGGTCAACAATTTCTGTTATAGCTGAACTGAAAATCTTCGCAACAGACAAATTTCCATTACTCTAAGATAGATTGTCGCAGTGTCATAGCGCCACTGTCACTTTGTGTGAGGGGAGGTTCACAATACATACATGCTTGCTGAAATTGTGTATTCAGTGAGTCTTTGATACAGTTTGTTGCCTTTTCACGTTCTGATAGGTTGGAAAGAGAGACCCTGACAGAGTTGGTCATGTGTTTGCCCCTGTGAGTAATAAATTCTAGTTCTCTTCTTACATCAGTTCGTGCAAAATCACTTTATGAAGAAGCCTGTCCCGTCAAGAATGTATATGAGGTGTGCTGCTTCTGAAAACTGAGATTGTTCTCTAATTTGCTTCAGTGCAAAATAAATAGTGCTGACCAGTCTTCAATATAGTAGCCATATACGTCTTTGGTGACAGGAATCAAATGATGACTAGAGTAGTATAAAATACAGTGTACATAGGCAATATGTACATATGATACGTTGTTGTATGTATCTGGAGGCTCGTACCAGTCCAGGGCACATTGGAACCACAAGAGGTCCTCATAAGTTGATAAAATCTTCAATATGGACAGCAACCTAGATCAATATAGACACATATACTCTCAGTCATAGTGTGTGCTTGCCATATTAAAGCAGGATATTCAGATATTAGATGTGCGAGTTGTGGAAATTACAAAATACCTGTGTTGGTGCAAGAAACTGTTCATGTATTATCACAATTCCTGTAAGGTTCTATCGCAAAAGAACATTTTGACAGTCGACAATATGAATAGAAAGTGTCAGCAGAGAGTCACTGTAAGATATATTCTCACTCGTCTGAAAATACATACTGCATTTCATCCATGTCGTCATCTGCATTATTATTCATGTTTCCCATAACAAACTTGATAAAAAGTGGAGTGGGTCTGGTAGGTTCTAAAAATTTTTTATTTTGTTTTATTTTGTTAAAATGTAACTCCTTTGTTTGGGATTTTGCAAAATTCTGTTAAAAACATGAAGATACATGTAAACACATTTGTAATCATACAATATATGGGCAGGTACAGTTATGGAAAACATGATACAAATGAATTGTTGATGGCTTGATTTTGACCTTTCTCCATGTTTGTTGACCTGTCTGACATTGTGTACATTTCAGTGCCCTCATGATCAACAATGTCCTAAGTTATCTTGGACTGAGAAGACCAGCTGTAATACTGAGGTCAACTACAACAAACTCAAAATAGGAACTGTAAGCACCTTTCATAGGGAATGCTATTCACATAAGTCATGATACATTGGTTGAAGGAGTGGGTTAGCCATGTTAGTCTATTAAGCTCAAGAAAAAGACTGAAACTTAGCACCCCTTAGTAACTAAATTTATATTGAGCACAAGCTTTTATTGATAAAACTGCATCCCTTGTTTTCCAGCATTGCTTTATCTATGAAAGATTGGGTCTTATGTGTCTCCTACCTTTTTTCGATGCCCAGCTACAAAATGCCATTGAAACATTTCTGGGTCACGGTGATACTCGCTGTGCTACAGTTTCTGTCTTTGCTACATGATCACATCATATCAGTGGGTGTTTGACACGTGGGTAACATCACATCTTGTCTGATAAAACTCTAGAAATTTATAATTTTTTAAAGAGCTGATTCACTTATTTAAAAAAATACCATTGGTGGCACACTGTCAATTTGTTGGAAAAGTAGATACATGTAAGTATAATTGCGATAATCAACCAGGGGATCAACTTAAAATTTTGTTTCTGGGCAATAAAATTGGAACGACTTAACAGACACATTTCAAAGTTTGTTTGTGAATATCTTGCCACCAGATGTCTCTTGGTATGCATTTCATCCACAAATGCCCATAGATCTGTGGTGCCAGATTTAATGACTAAAATAGATACTTATCAAATTGTCATGATTGTGATTTGTGAACACTTTTCCGCAAGATGTAGTTTGGGATTTGCCTTTTGTGTTTTAGCTCCATCTGGAAGCAAACTTGAAATTTCTATTTCCAAGCTATAAAATTTGAATGACACCACATATTCTTTTCAAATTTGGTATGCAAATACCTTGCTACAGCTTTGGATTGTGTTTCGTCCACCTGTGCCCATAGGTAGCAGCACAAGCGGAACTACCTTAAGTTTTATTTCTGGATAATAAAATCAGATGGATTCTTTTCAAACACAAAGGGCTGAGGAAAAAAAACAACAACCAACAAATAAAAAGAGACCATACATGTGCATGCCAGCAGTGGTATCAGTTATAGTAGATTATGCTTGTGTGATCTACTATGGTGCCACTGGCGAGGGACGTATACCAGTATGATCTATTTTTTTTCATACAGACCTCACCCTGAAAATTGTTTACTGCACTGAGGGTGTGTCCAAATTAGGGAGATCTGAAGCCATATACTCATGAATATTACACAGTGCTGACTCATATGGACATTTACGGGTTCACTCGAGAGCCTTGTCAAGAGAATTTGTAAAGTGAAAGAAAGGAGGTGTTCGCTTTAGATGGGTATTTTTCCCTCCAGTGTCACTCGCCGTTGGTCTATTGTCTCGCTAAGAGCCGGTCGGTATATTGTGACGTAATGCTCAGGTATTCCCAACTACTTGTCAGCTAGTCGAGGCCAGTCTAATTATAATTTCTGGTTCAAACAGTCACCATATATATTCTTATGAATGAACCATCTATTTACCAACAATGACCAGTAAAACTATTATATCAACGGACTCGAAATTTTCAAATATCTGCCAAAAGTTCAGGACGGGTGTAACAATAGATAAGGAAGTAACCACAAAATAAATCATATTGGCACAAGCATAATCGCTTGGGAAAGCAAAGTATCACCTCTTGTACAGGGTAATTTCTTCAATAAAAAGAGATAATATTTTAGTTGCAGTGCTGTAATCATCTGCATTTAGCGGCAATGAAGAAACGAGTATCAGTATAGTCATATTGTAATGAAGTATAGACACATTGAAGAATACCAGTAACTGCTGTGAACCAGGAATTTCCCGTTATTGGCCTAACAGGCCTTGATATTACACTGAAGCATTTTGACATATTTCTATATTATGAAAATATGACACCTTTAACCAAAGCGACTTTTCAATATGATATATGGTCAAACCTACCGAATTTAGATATCTTTGACTTGTTTTGGTTAAAGGTGTCATATTTTACATATAACGGGAATTCCCTCCAAAAATATCACCAAAATTTCCAAAAACAAACAATTGCCCATTTTATAACACTCGTAATATTTTTTTGACTTATCTTTTCTTGGTGAAAATACAGAATACGAAAATTCAGCATTTTTCCTCTCAAATTGATAACTTTTCAAGTAAACACGAGCAAATTATTTTTTCAGTTTCTAAACGCAACACGCCGAGGAAAAAAATTCGGTCAAACCGAACACCTCCTTTGTACATTTAGACGGGCTTCCCGGAAGGGGATCTACTAGCAACTCGGCTTCTCTCTTTTGTTTCTTGAGCAACGGGCAAACATCGGAAATTCAACTCAGTCACATAGAATATCAGTTGTCGTAATTACTTACTCTTCCCACCAATTGGACAGGTCTGTCACCAAGTGTTATTTAATGCACATTTTCAAAATGAGTGTAAATTGACTGACATGATTGAAACAAATTGTTATTCGTGTTAATGGAACCATTAGGCTTGGTGTTTCAACACTACTTCTTTACCAACATTCCCAATAATCCAAACAGTATAGATCAGGGGTCGAAATAATAATTATTTTTAGCTTTCCATTCGGGCAAGTGATATGTCAAAACTTGCTTGCCCATGGCAGTTTCAACCTGTCCCTTCTAACATGTGTGTTGGCTGACGAAAAGCTGGGTTGCCCATAGACAGGTGAAGGGTCAAGAAAGACTGATTTCAGGTTGTCCCGGGCAGGTAATATTTTGACCCCTGTAGATATTTCTGTAATACCATTGGTTTTCATGTGTCTGTCATTTTAACCATCATTAGTCTAGGTTAGTTTGAGTGGTACTTGTCACATTTCTTTTATGCTAATATGGTGTAAATATTCTGAACTGATATAAATTGTCAGAAATTGGGTGAATATCCTTTATTTTAGGGTCATACTTGAACAAAGGGGTAATGTGCTTACATCAGTACAAAGTTTGGCATGTGTTATATTTGAAATAGGATAGAAGATATATATCAAGCATAAGAGAATTGTGACAAGTACTACTGAAAACTACCCAGACTGTCAATGACTGAAATTTCTGGAGCATGAAAACCAGTGGTATTACAGCATATAGGGACTTCACTAATATTGTATGAATGGAGACGAGATCCACAATACCATCCAGCATGTAAGCTGAGAGAAAATGTTAAACCATTTAATAGATATATCCTATGAAACTTTCTAGTAAATAAATTAAACCTTTCATGAAAAAAAGATTTAAACTTTCTTCTCAACACTTTTGAAGATTTGCAGTAATATGGCTAGGCCAGGGTTCTCTTAACCATGTTAACACATCTGAGACATTTAGCAAATATTGCGGGTGGTTGGTGGGTGTCCGGTGGTTGCCTGTGGGTACAGGTTCCTATTGCTTCGATGCATTTTGCTGAGAAGCAACAGGAACTTGATAATGTGATGTCTAGCTCTGTAATACATGTATCACTTATTGCACCATTTGGAGCAGCAGGAACGAAACTTGGCTGAGTGGTGGTTAGTTGGTTCATTGTGATATGACTGAAATAGTGTTGGAAGCGATGTTAAATCCTATTCACTCACACACACAATCACTTGATTACAGTAGACATGCATAATACAGTAAATCCTCCAATAATTCACCCTTTTAAAATTCAGTCGCCGTTAATTTTGTGGATAAAATTCAATTAGCGCTTCTAACAGATTTTGATCACCACTAAAATCAATAAAATAATGAAGAAATTCTGCATATTGCCCACTTCCTGTTGCTCCAGGTTCTAGTCAGATCACCCAAGGTGAGCAATGTTGAGACCAGTCATTACTTGGATGGGTGACCGGGTGCTGTTTTGGCTGGGCTGATCAGTGTCCAGGATAATAGGAACTGTGGACACTCTTGTGTCCTGGCATATGTAGGCACCGTCGTGATATGAGTGAAAAATTGTTGAAAATGACTTTAAATCTTACTAACTCACTCACTCTAATAAATTTTTTCACCGTCTGATTTTAAGTGGGAAATTTCACTACCTATTATTAGAATTATTAGAGGATTTAAGGTAACACAATATTCTTTATTACAATGCAATTGCCAGAACACATATAACTGGATACACTCATTCTCTATCCATTCAGCAAATTCAGTATAACCACAAAGTTATCTGGGAAAAAGGTTGTCACTACATAACAAGGGTTAACTGTATATCACTGTGGTGTTCTGTTTTTCAGAATACAACGATGAAGGAAACAGGAAGATTTTCTTACGTAATTCTCAGGAAAGGTTCGAGGAATGAAGGTAATATATTAAGGACGTTCATTTCTAGAGGTTGAATGTTTTTTTAAATTTCAGCATTTTTTCATCAGGTTAAAAGAGAAGATGATCCATGAAAAAAGGAAAGGGTCACCATACTCATTAACAAAATATGGCAGCCAAATGCATGTATATCACTTAAAAGCCATAACACTCAATACATAGAAAGATTTGAATTTTTTCTTGCTTATTGCTCAATAAATTAAACTTCCTGAGGATTGAAAGTATCACTTAGCGAACACATCATGTATTGAAAGGATCACTAGACAAACACATGTATTGAAAGTATCACTGAGTGAACACATGTATTGAAAGGATCACTGGGCACAGACATCATGTATTGAAAGGATCACTGGGCAAGCACATGTATTGAAATGCTCACTGGGTGAACACATCCTATATTGAAAGGATCACTAGACATGTATTGAAAGTATCACTGAGCGAACACATGTATTGAAAGGATCACTGGGCACAGACATCATGTATTGAAAGGATCACTGGGCACAGACATGTATTGAAAGGATCACTGGGCGAACTCATCATGTATTGAAAGGATCACTGGGCACAGACATCATGTATTGAAAGGATCACTGGGCACAGACATCATGTATTGAAAGTATCACTGAGCGAACACATCATGTATTGTAAGGATCACTGGGCGAACATATCATGTATTGAAGGAATCACTAGACAAACACCTGTATTGAAAGAATCACTGGGCACAGACATCATTTATTGAAAGGATCACTGGGCACAGACATCATGTATTGAAAGTATCACTGGGCGAACACATCATGTATTGTAAGGATCACTGGGCGAACATATCATGTATTGAAAGGATCACTAGATAAACACCTGTATTGAAAGGATCACTGGGCACAGACATCATGTATTGAAAGGATCACTGGGCGAACACATCATTTATTGTAAGGATCACTTGGCCAACACATGTATTGAAAGAATCACTGGGCCAGCACATGTATTGAAAGGATCTCTGGGCGAACACATAATGTATTGTGAGGATCACTGGGTGAACACATGTATTGAAAGGATCACTGGGCAGACAACTTCTATTGCATTTTGCTCACATTCTTCAAAGGGTATGCATTGAACTTTCCAAGAATGGATGAAATCAGACTTTTGGGGAAATAGATTCTAGTATATGCCAAACAAACCATGGGTCTACCATATCTATCAAAGTACAGGCATGTTAGTTACATATTGCTGGTATTACTCCCAGAGATGCGACTAATAACTCGCCCCGATTGGTGATCGTTAGTTATATATTGCTGGATTACTCCCAGAGATGCCACTAACTCGCCCCGATTGGTGATCGTTAGTTACATATTGCTGGCATTACTCCCAGAGATGCCACTAATAACTCGCCCCGATTGGTGATCGTTAGTTATATATTGCTGGTATTACTCCCAGAGATTCCACTATAAACTCGCCCCGATTTGTGATCGTTAGTTACATATTGCTGGCATTACTCCCAGAGATGCCACTAACTCGCCCCGATTGGTGATCGTTAGTTATATGTTGCTGGTATTACTCCCAGAGATGCCACTAACTCGCCCCGATTGGTGATCGTTACTTATATGTTGCTGGTATTACTCCCAGAGATGCCACTAACTCGCCCCGATTTGTGATCGGTAGTTACATATTGCTGGTATTACTCCCAGAGATGCCACTAATAACTCGCCCCGATTGGTGATCATTAGTTATATATAGCTGGTATTACTCCCAGAGATGCCACTAATAACTCGCCCCGATTGGTGATCGTTAGTTATATATTGCTGGTATTACTCCAACAGATGCCACTAACTCGCCCCGATTGGTGATTATTAGTTATATATTGCTGGTTTTACTCTCACAGATGTCGTTAACTGGCCCCGATTAGTGAAGCATGTATCAAAGCCAGCACGTCACACACCCTGTACTGTGTGTTGTTCAGATGGTACTATCAAACAGTTGGTCATCACGGCAAGGAAAAATAGCAAGTAAGTGACCCTACTTCAGCCAAAGTTAAAACTTCAAGGTTATGGTATCTCAAGTGATAAGATTTTCGACACCTTATCATGCAGTTTTTACCCCTCAGCCTATTAGGCTGTGGGGTTCTGTCGTCGGCATGTACGTCCGGTCATCCGGTCGGTCGTCCGGTCATCAACAATTCTTGTGACCGGTCTAGAAGTCAAACCGTTTGGTGCACAGGATTGTTGGGTGGTCAACAATGGGCCTATAGAATTTGTGCCCATTGTGATTATTTTAGTGGTTTCCATGGCAACGTCACGCAAACTGTCCATGTGGCGATGTGAACACGATAAAAGTCAAACAGTCTCAGCTAGGGACTTAAAATTTGGCATGCAGGATTGTTGGGTGGTCAACCACAAGCCTATTGAATTTGGGTACATGGTGATGATTTTTGTGGTTTCCATGGCATCATCACGCAAAATGTCCATATGACGATGTGAGTGCAATAGAAGCCTAACTGTTGTAGCTAGAGATTTCAAATTCGCTATGTATCATTGTTGGCTGGTCAACCTCAAGCCTATCAAAGTTGGGCACATTGGGATGATTTTTGTGGTTTCCATGGCAACGTAACGCAAAATGTCCATATGGCAATGTGAACGTGATAGAAGCCAAACAGTCTCGGCTAGGAACTTCAAATTTGGCATGCAGGATTTTTGGGTTCCGGTCTTCTGGTCGTCAGTCGTCAACAATTCTTGTGACCAATCTAGAAGCCAAACCTTTGCCTCTAGAGATTTCACTTTGGTGAACAGGATTGTTGGGTGGTCAACCACAAGCCTATAGAATTTGGGCACATTTTGATGATTTTTGTGGTTTCCATGGCGACATCATGCAAACTGTCCATATGATGCTGTGAATGTGACAGAAGGTAAACTGTTTCAGCTAGGGACTTCAAATTCGGCATGCAGGATTGTTGGGTGGTCAACAACAAGCATTTTGAATCTGGGTACATTACAATTATTTTTGTTTGGATTGCCATCTAACCATCCTCATCCTCGGAATCTGCTTGATCACAGATGGGAAGAGACATACAATCAACAGGTACACAGGGATTCATACAGTTTTTGCTATCAAAAACTTCATATTACTAAGCTTCTAATGAAAATCGGAAGACTTTATTATGCCCCCCCTCTAACTAGAGGGGGGGCATATAGCGATCGCTTTGTCTGTCCGTCTGTCCTTCCGTCTGTCTTGCCGTCCGTCTGTCCGTCCGAATTTCTTGTCCGCGCGATATCTCGGTTAATAATTGATGGACAGGATTGAAACTTGCATGGAATGTGGCCAGTGGCTCATAGTTGTGCAGCGTAGAGTTTTTTCCGAGTTCCGGTATCATTTTCAAGAGTTATGGCCCTTTTTCTGAAATCTCTGTGAATGGGACTTGTCCGGGCTGGATCTTGGTTAATATTGTATGAACAAGTATGAAATTTGCATGACATGTGGTCAGTGGCCCACAGTTGTGCAGCGTAAAGTTTCTCCCCGTTTCGCCTATATTTTCGAGAGTTATTGCCCTTTGTTCCTGAAATCTCCGTGAATTGGGACTTGTCCGGGCTGGATCTTGGTTAATATTGTATGGACAATTATGAAATTTGCAGGGTATGTGGTCAGTGCCCTGTAGTTGTGCAGCGTGAAGTTTCTTCGCGTTTCGCATATATTTTTAAGAGTTATGGCCCTTTGTTCATCAAGTCTTTGTGAATTGGGACTTGTCCAGGCTGGATCTCGGTTAATATTGTATGGACAAGTATGGAATTTGCAGGATATGTGGTGAGTGCCCTGTAGTTGTGAAGTGTGAAGTTTCTCCGCGTTTCGCGTATATTTCAAGAGTTATGGCCCTTTTGTTCTTGAAATCTTTGTGAATTGGGACTTGTCCGGGCTGGATCTCGGTTAATATTGTATGGACAATTATGGAATTTGCATGATATGTGGTCAGTACCCCATAGTTGTGCAGCGTGAAGTTTCTCTGCTTTCGGTTATATTTTCAAGAGTTATGGCCCTTCGTTCATCAAACCTAAATGAATGGGATATATTTATTTGTCCATAGCACATTCCAAAGTAGATCACATAGGTCCTGAAGTATGAAATTGCCCCAAAAAGAGTGAATTGGATGCAAAATTAAAAGTTCACGATCGCTTCATAATTTCACCACAATATACTCCCAAGGAATGTAGGTCTCATAACCAGGTAAGCCCCGGGTGGAATATGTACATGTATTATGCGAGGCATGCCAAAAAAAGTGACTGAAACAGAATTTTTATAATTAGCCAAATTAGGCCTCCACAGACCAATACAAAACAGAACAATGGTGGAGCAGTGTCGGATTAAAGCGGAAGGGGGGGGGGGCATACAATTGAGCAATCTCTGATTGCTTCCTTGCTGTGTTATTGTTCAGATTATTATTAGGGTTCAAAGCCAGAATGACTTGAAGCCTTCTGTTTTTGTTCAGAATATTTTTGTTCTTCCACCATATTTTTCGCATGCGATATGTCAAATTATTTATTATAGCCCACCAATGCATCCGACATCCCACACTAAATTTATCATATTTTAATCTTTACAAGCCACTGCTAAAACACCTTCTGCATTCAACTAAATCTTTCAGGCTTTTACATATGCATTTTCCATTCATTGTGTACCAATATACACTGACTAAAACTGTTTGGCTGAGGGGTTGTTGCTGCCTCATGTTATTTAATTACATTGCAATAAATGAACTGACCAAAACAATATTGAATTACATTTGTCTCTCATTTTTACCCCTCAGCCTATAAGGCTGTGGGGTGTTGTCGTCGGCAAGTACGTCCGTCCGGTCATCTGGTCGTCTGTCGTTAACAATTCTTGTGACCAGTCTAGAAGCCAAACTGTTGTTTCTAGAGACTTCTTTGGTATACAGGATTGTTGGATGGTCGGCCACAAGCCTATCCAATTTGGGTGATTTATGATGAATTTTGCGGTTTCCATGGCAACATCACGAAAAATTTGTCAACAATTCTTGTGACCGGTCTAGAAGCCAAACCGTTGCTTCTAGAGACTTCAAATTTGGTATTCAGGATTGTTGGGTGATCAACCACAAGCCTATTGAATCTGGACCCGATTGATTGAAACTTTGGCGGCCATCTTTAATTTATGCGAAACTGTCACAGCTTTCTCGTTACCAAGATATCTTTAAAACGAGTTACCCTAGGCACACCAAACTTGCCGTGCACATCCATATGCTCGTGACCCAGAACCCTATTGAATCTGGACCCGATTGGGTGGAAACTTTGGCGGCCATCTTTAATTTATGCAAAACCATGAATCTTGTGTATCTCGGAAACCATTTTGCTGTTCATTGTGAAACTTGGTATAGATTATCGATACAACTTGCCGTGCACATCCATATGCTCGTGACCCAGAACCCTATTGAATCTGGACCCGATTGGGTGGAAACTTTGGCGGCCATCTTTAATTTATGCGGAACCATGAATCTTGTGTATCTTGGAAACCATATGGCTGTAATATGTATGCTGTTATATGAACACTCACTATAGTGTAGTCAATATTTTGTTTCTCAACTTCAACGTTATAATGATTCATTTTTGGTTGATTCAGCATTATAAGGAGGGACACTGAAACACGGAAAAGTAGGAGTTGTGTTGATGCTTTGAGGCTAAAGTTCAGTGGGGGACTGGTATCAAAGCATGAAAATAACTCGTACTTTTTCAGTGAACACCCTCTTGATTCCTTTCATTGGTTAGTTCATATGAGCACCTTTTTGGTTAATTTCATTTCAGATTGATTTCATTGGTTAAAACATTATTTACTGTACAGTATGTCTTGACTGCTTGATCATCTTTGAATTGTTCTGTAAAACATGTATATACTCCCATGTGACCTGTTGTAAATTACCAGTGACGATGACATGAATAAATATACATACATCTATGCCAAACGATTGATCTGCAAGATACTTTTCTCTAATATTTTCAGATTCACCCTCCTCTTGTACTAAATCTTTATTTGGTAGAAGTAATGTTATTGGGGTCACAGCTTTAGATATGAAACCTGATACAAGAATCTGAATGATATCTGTAGGTGTCCCTGTCAGTGTCTCTGTCCATACAGAAATAAAGCTTCTGGGCCCTAGCTTTGCCCCACCCCCATATATTTAGGAAGCTGACATCATCCTACACCTGGTCAACCTAATCGCTTCCCTCGGTAGCATGTTTTCACTCCCGTCTTAGTAATACTAAGCCTTGTCTTGTATCTAAGCCTCATTCAATCCCCTACCCTCATAGGTTCTTGAAGTCGACTTCATGCTACATTTATTGAACCCATTCACTGCCCCAGGAGTATGTATCCATCCACATGGTGGTACTGGGACCATTACTGAACCTCAGCCTCTATCTCCTAACACTAAGCCTAACCCCACCCCCTACCCTCATATATTCAGGGAGCTGATATTCTGATCTGCTACACTTAGCTTCTTGAACCCATTCGCCCTGTGAGCATGTCTACAGTTATTGAATCCGGGCCTTACACTCGCAAAAGAATTCCTTCAGGAATTGAAGTCTTCAGAACTGAATTCTTTACAGCTTTGCTCATCCATTTCCTTCCCTGGATGTCCTTCATTCAAGCCTACACAAAAATGACACATGTATGCTCTCATATTTAGGCAAGATATGTCCCAGTTTACATTTGATGGGGCCACATCCTGTTGTTCCTGCAGTTGGTAATGTTTGTGCATATTGTTTTCCTTTTTCAGACATTTATACAACTGTTCCAGATACTGTAATATGGGAGACCTACTTCCTGTGACATGGCCCAGCCAATCAGAGAAAGAGTTGCAGCAGTCAGGCATTTCCCAGCCTCCATTTGACTAGTCAGACTATTCCGCGCATCCTGTGTACAGTGATGGGACAGATATTGATGTTGAAATTGATGACCCATTGTAACCCTCTCTCCATTAGATCTGGTATACAAACTTGAAATGATTATACTGACAAGGTTTTGGCTGGTGATATCCTCTGATAATAATCTCGCTTTTCTCAAATAGAACATCACTTTCAGTTTCAGTTTCATTTTCTACTATAAATGAATGGAATAGAAAATAGTAAATCAATCGGCGAAAAACACCATAGGAAAAAAGCTTGTCAAAAATCAATAGTTAACCCTGCAACAATTTTCTTTTTTGCAGCGTGTAGAACAAACTGAACTCTACAAAATGACTACTATTTCTCCGTGATATCGATAATATATCATGCTTGAAATAACTTTTTAATTCACTCCATATAAAACTCCAGTACAGTTGTTTATGTTCTGGGCCTCAATTACATAGGGTGACGTCATAATGTATTCATGCTCATGGCACAAAGGACATTAATGCTGAATGCAGTAATAACAGGCGGTCCGTGGGTGTGTCGCTTATATCCCCTTTCCAGTGAAATTACTAAAATGATAAATCGCACACACCTCTATGACCGTACACAGCATTGTTGACCTTTGTGCTAGACAACACGAATACATTAGGACGTTTCCCTATGTAATTGAGTCCCGGTACATGAAACCACTGTACTGGAGTTTTGTATGAAGAGAATTACAAAGCTTTTTCATGCGTGATATATTATCGATATCACGGGGAAATGGCAGTCATTTTGTAGAGTCCTGTTTGTTCTACACAATGCAAAAAAGAAAATTTATGCAGAGTTAACTGCTGATTATTGACAAGCTCCAAAGTAGACGACTAATTAAAATGGACAGACTCTAGCCTGCATCATATGGTTTGAGAATAGTGAGTGATGGTGTACCATAAAGTCCTACACACAGGGAATATGTGAGGTCACAGCTCTTGTGTATACTACAAAAGGAGCCAAGCCTGTATCCGTATGACTGTGCCACTGGGTAGTGATAGCTTAGAAATGGTACCCTGTGACTGGGGGAGAGATGAGACAGTTGCAGGGGGTCGGGTGATGGAATCACCTTATGAGTAATGTACCAGTATTACTGAGACGCCGCCTCTATCCTCATTGATGTACCCAGACAAACTTTGTCTACATGAAAGATGGATGGTCCAAATGGTAATCAGTGGTTGAATTTGTATGAATAGTGGCTGGAAATAATAAAGACATTCTCCATGAAGTCTTCTAGAAACGCTGTAGTAACACAATATTTCTTTCAGAAGAGGAGCATTTGATTGGCTCATTCTTATACATGTGTCAAGAGTATGCATTCCAATAACGTCAACAGTGGAAATGACGTTACTGCCAGGTTCAGGACATCGCATAGCATACTAGTATGTATCAGTTGTGGTAATGCAATAAAACTGAAAGAAGTAATTCCATGGTACTAAAACCATTACAGTGGGAAGATCCAAACTTTACTACACTAAAGCCATTACAGGGGGAGTATACAAACTTTACTACACCAAAGCCATTACAGGGGGAGTATCCAAACTTTACTACACTAAAGCCATTACAGGGGGAGTATCCAAACTTTACTACACCAAAGCCATTACAGGGGGAGTATCTAAACTTTACTACACTAAAGCCATTACAGGGGGAGTATCCAAACTTTACTACACTAAAGCCATTACAGGGGGAGTATCCAAACTTTACTACGTCATTAAAACCATTACAGGGGGAGGCTCCAAACTTTACTACACTAAAACCATTACAGGGGGAGGCTCCAAACTTTACTACACTAAAGCCATTACAGGGGGAGTATCCAAACTTTACTACACTAAAGCCATTACAGAGGGAGGATTCAAACTTTACCACACTAAAGCCATTACAGGGGGAGTATCCAAACTTTACCACACTAAAGCCATTACAGAGGGAGGATCCAAACTTTACTACACTAAAACCATTACATGGGGAGGCTCCAAACTTTACTACATTAAAACCATTACAGGGGGAGGCTCCAAACTTTACTACATTAAAACCATTACATGGGGAGGCTCCAAACTTTACTACATTAAAACCATTACATGGGGAGGCTCCAAACTTTACTACATTAAAACCATTACAGGGGGAGGCTCCAAACTTTACTACATTAAAACCATTA
Organism: Hanleya hanleyi; assembly: GCA_036873755.1. Lineage (NCBI taxonomy): Eukaryota > Metazoa > Mollusca > Polyplacophora > Lepidopleurida > Hanleyidae > Hanleya > Hanleya hanleyi. Next base: position 57,583 of record JAVTVY010018512.1, read on the forward strand.
CAGAGGGAGGAGCCAAACTTTACTACATTAAAATCATTACAAGGGGAGGATCCAAACTTTACTTCACTAAAACCATTACAGAGGGAAGATCCAAACCTCACTACATTAAAATCATTACAAGGGGAGGATCCAAACCATTCCAATAACATCAACAGTGAAAATGACATTACTGCCATGTCCAGGACGTCACATTGGTAATGTAATAAAACCGCAAGAAGTAGTTCCATGGTGCTTGGAGTGTCTATAAATATCCATTACATCAGGAGGATCCAAACATTGCTACACTAAAACCATTGAAGGGAGAGGATCCAAACTTTACTACACTAAAACAATTACATGGGAGGATGCAAACTTGACTACACTATTACAGGGGAGGATCCAAACTTTACTTCACTATAAACATTACATGGGGAGGATCCAAACTTTACTACACTAAAATCATTACAGGGGAAGGATCCAAATTTTACTACACTAAAATCCTTACAGGGGGAGTATCCAAACTTTACTACACTAAACCATTACACGGGGAGGATTCAAATTTAACTACACCAAAACCATTACAGAGGGAGGATCCAAATTTTACTACACTAAAATCATCACAGGGGGAGTATCCAAACTTTACTACACTAAAACCATCACAGGGGGAGGATCCAAACTTTACTACACTAAAACCATCAGTGGTTGAATTTGTATGAATAGTGGCTGGAAATAATAAAGACATTCTCCATGAAGTCTTCTAGAAACGCTGTAGTAACACAATATTTCTTTCAGAAGAGGAGCATTTGATTGGCTCATTCTTATACATGTGTCAAGAGTATGCATTCCAATAACGTCAACAGTGGAAATGACGTTACTGCGAGGTTCAGGACATCGCATAGCATACTAGTATGTATCAGTTGTGGTAATGCAATAAAACTGAAAGAAGTAATTCCATGGTGCTAAAACCATTACAGTGGGTGGATCCAAACTTTACTACACTAAAGCCATTACAGGGGGAGTATCCAAACTTTACTACACTAAAGCCATTACAGGGGGAGTATCCAAACTTTACTACGTCATTAAAACCATTACATGGGGAGGCTCCAAACTTTACTACACTAAAACCATTACATGGGGAGGCTCCAAACTTTACTACACTAAAACCATTACAGAGGGAGGATCCAAACTTTACTACACTAAAGCCATTACATGGGGAGGATCCAAACTTTACTACACTAAAACCATTACAGGGGGAGGATCCAAACTTTACTACACTAAAGCCATTACATGGGGAGGATCCAAACTTTACTACATTAAAACCATTACATGGGGAGGCTCCAAACTTTACTACACTAAAACCATTACAGGGGAGGATCCAAACTTTACTACACTAAAGCCATTACAGAGGGAGGATCCAAACTTTACTACATTAAAACCATTACATGGGGAGGCTCCAAACTTTACTACACTAAAACCATTACAGAGGGAGGATTCAAACTTTACTACATTAAAATTATTACAAGGGGAGGATCCAAACTTTACTTCACTAAAACCATTACAGAGGGAGGATCCAAACTTTACTACATTAAAATCATTACAAGGGGAGGATCCAAACCATTCCAATAACATCAACAGTGAAAATGACATTACTGCCATGTCCAGGACGTCGCATTGGTAATGTAATAAAACCGCAAGAAGTAGTTCCATGGTGCTTGGAGTGTCTATAAATATCCATTACATCAGGAGGATCCAAACATTGCTACACTAAAACCATTGAAGGGAGAGGATCCAAACTTTACTACACTAAAACCATTACATGGGAGGATCCAAACTTGACTACACTATTACAGGGGAGGATCCAAACTTTACTTCACTATAAACATTACATGGGGAGGATCCAAACTTTACTACACTAAAATCATTACAGGGGAAGGATCCAAATTTTACTACACTAAAATCCTTACAGGGGGAGTATCCAAACTTTACTACACTAAACCATTACACGGGGAGGATTCAAATTTAACTACACCAAAACCATTACACGGGGAGGATTCAAATTTTACTACACCAAAACCATTACAGAGGGAGGATCCAAATTTTACTACACTAAAATCATCACAGGGGGAGTATCCAACTTTACTACACTAAAACCATCACAGGGGGAGGAACCAAACTTTACTACAGTAAAACCATCAGTGGTTGAATTTGTATGAATAGTGGCTGGAAATAATAAAGACATTCTCCATGAAGTCTTCTAGAAACGCTGTAGTAACACAATATTTCTTTCAGAAGAGGAGCATTTGATTGGCTCATTCTTATACATGTGTCAAGAGTATGCATTCCAATAACGTCAACAGTGGAAATGACATTACTGCCAGGTTCAGGACATCGCATAGCATACTATAGTCTGTCCATTTTAATTAGTCGTCTACTTTGGAGCTTGCCAAAAATCAGTAGTTAACCCGGCAACAATTTTCTTTTTTGCAGCGTGTAGAACAAACTGAACTCTACAAAATGACTACCATTCCTCCGTGATATCGATAATATATCACGCTTGAAATAACTTTATCATTCACTCCATATAAAACTCCAGTACAGTTGTTTATGCACCGAGCCTCAATTACATAGGGAGACGTCATAATGTATTCATACTCATTGGCACAAAGGTCATTAATGCCGAATACAGTAATAACAGGCGGTCCTTGAGAGTGTCGCATATATTTCATGCCCAGTGAAATTGCCGAACGATAAACCGCACACACCTCTATGACCATACAAAGCATTGTTGACCTTTGTGCTAGACAACACGAATACATTATGACGTCTCCCTATGTAATTGAGTCCCGGTACATGAAACAACTGTACTGGAGTTTTATATGGAGAGAATTAAAAAGTTATTTCAAACGTGATATATTATCGATATCTCGGGGAAATGGTAGTCATTTTGTAGAGATTTATTTGTTATACACGATGCAAAAAAGAAAATTTATGCAGAGTTAACTGCTGATTATTGACAAGCTCCAAAGTAGACGACTAATTAAAATAGACAGACTATAGTATGTATCAGTTGTGGTAATGCAATAAAACTGAAAGAAGTAATTCCATGGTGCTAAAACCATTACAGTGGGAGGATCCAAACTTTACTACACTAAAGCCATTACAGAGGGAGGATCCAAACTTTACTACACTAAAGCCATTACAGGGGGAGTATCCAAACTTTACTACATTAAAACCATTACATGGGGAGGCTCCAAACTTTACTACATTAAAACCATTACAGGGGGAGGATCCAAACTTTACTTCACTAAAACCATTACAGAGGGAGGATCCAAACTTTACTACATTAAAATCATTACAAGGGGAGGATCCAAACCATTCCAATAACATCAACAGTGAAAATGAGATTACTGCCATGTCCAGGACGTCACATTGGTAATGAAATAAAACCGCAAGAAGTAGTTCCATGGTGCTTGGAGTGTCTATAAATATCCATTACATCAGGAGGATCCAAACATTGCTACACTAAAACCATTAAACGGGGAGGATCCAAACTTTACTGCTCTAAAACAATTGAAGGGAGAGGATCCAAACTTTACTACACTAAAACCATTAGATGGGAGGATCCAAACTTGACTACACTATTACAGGGGGAGGATCCAAACTTTACTTCACTATAAACATTACATGGGGAGGATCCAAACTTTACTACACTAAAATCCTTACAGGGGGAGTATCCAAACTTTACTACACTAAACCATTACACGGGAGGATTCAAATTTTACTACACCAAAACCATTACAGAGGGAGGATCCAAATTTTACTACACTAAAATCATCACAGGGGGAGTATCCAAACTTTACTACACTAAAACCATCACAGGGGGAGGATCCAAACTTTACTACACTAAAACCATCAGTGGTTGAATTTGTATGAATAGTGGCTGGAAATAATAAAGACTTTCTCCATGAAGTCTTCTAGAAACGCTGTAGTAACACAATATTTCTTTCAGAAGAGGAGCATTTGATTGGCTCATTCTTATACATGTGTCAAGAGTATGCATTCCAATAACGTCAACAGTGGAAATGACGTTACTGCCAGGTTCAGGACATCGCATAGCATACTAGTATGTATCAGTTGTGGTAATGCAATAAAACTGAAAGAAGTAATTCCATGGTGCTAAAACCATTACAGTGGGAGGATCCAAACTTTACTACACTAAAGCCATTACAGGGGGAGTATCCAAACTTTACTACACTAAAGCCATTACAGGGGGAGTATCCAAACTTTACTACGTCATTAAAACCATTACATGGGGAGGCTCCAAACTTTACTACACTAAAACCATTACATGGGGAGGCTCCAAACTTTACTACACTAAAACCATTACAGAGGGAGGATCCAAATTTTACTACACTAAAATCATCACAGGGGGAGTATCCAAACTTTACTACACTAAAACCATCACAGGGGGAGGATCCAAACTTTACTACACTAAAACCATCAGTGGTTGAATTTGTATGAATAGTGGCTGGAAATAATAAAGACTTTCTCCATGAAGTCTTCTAGAAACGCTGTAGTAACACAATATTTCTTTCAGAAGAGGAGCATTTGATTGGCTCATTCTTATACATGTGTCAAGAGTATGCATTCCAATAATGTCAACAGTGGAAATGACGTTACTGCCAGGTTCAGGACATCGCATAGCATACTAGTATGTATCAGTTGTGGTAATGCAATAAAACTGAAAGAAGTAATTCCATGGTGCTAAAACCATTACAGTGGGAGGATCCAAACTTTACTACACTAAAGCCATTACAGAGGGAGGATCCAAACTTTACTACACTAAAGCCATTACAGGGGGAGTATCCAAACTTTACTACACTAAAGCCATTACAGGGGGAGTATCCAAACTTTACTACATTAAAACCATTACATGGGGAGGCTCCAAACTTTACTACATTAAAACCATTACAGGGGGAGGATCCAAACTTTACTACACTAAAGCCATTACAGGGGGAGTATCCAAACTTTACTACATTAAAACCATTACATGGGGAGGCTCCAAACTTTACTACATTAAAACCATTACAGGGGGAGGATCCAAACTTTACTTCACTAAAACCATTACAGAGGGAGGATCCAAACTTTACTACATTAAAATCATTACAAGGGGAGGATCCAAACCATTCCAATAACATCAACAGTGAAAATGAGATTACTGCCATGTCCAGGACGTCACATTGGTAATGAAATAAAACCGCAAGAAGTAGTTCCATGGTGCTTGGAGTGTCTATAAATATCCATTACATCAGGAGGATCCAAACATTGCTACACTAAAACCATTAAACGGGGAGGATCCAAACTTTACTACTCTAAAACAATTGAAGGGAGAGGATCCAAACTTTACTACACTAAAACCATTAGATGGGAGGACCCAAACTTGACTACACTATTACAGGGGGAGGATCCAAACTTTACTTCACTATAAACATTACATGGGGAGGATCCAAACTTTACTACACTAAACCATTACACGGGGAGGATTCAAATTTAACTACACCAAAACCATTACAGAGGGAGGATCCAAATTTTACTACACTAAAATCATCACAGGGGGAGGATCCAAACTTTACTACACTAAAACCATTACAGGGGGAGTATCCAAACTTTACTACACCAAAACCATTACAGGGGGAGTATCCAAACTTTACTACACTAAAACCATCACAGGGGGAGGATCCAAACTTTACTACACTAAAACCATCAGTGGTTGAATTTGTATGAATAGTGGTTGGAAATAATAAAGACATTCTCCATGAAGTCTTCTAGAAACGCTGTAGTAACACAATATTTCTTTCAGAAGAGGAGCATTTGATTGGCTCATTCTTATACATGTGTCAAGAGTATGCATTCCAATAACGTCAACAGTGGAAATGACGTTACTGCCAGGTTCAGGACATCGCATAGCATACTAGTATGTATCCGTTGTGGTAATGCAATAAAACTGAAAGAAGTAATTCCATGGTGCTAAAACCATTACAGTGGGAGGATCCAAACTTTACTACACTAAAGCCATTACAGGGGGAGTATCCAAACTTTACTACACTAAAGCCATTACAGGGGGAGTATCCAAACTTTACTACGTCATTAAAACCATTACATGGGGAGGCTCCAAACTTTACTACACTAAAACCATTACATGGGGAGGCTCCAAACTTTACTACACTAAAACCATTACAGAGGGAGGATCCAAACTTTACTACACTAAAGCCATTACATGGGGAGGATCCAAACTTTACTACACTAAAACCATTACAGGGGGAGGATCCAAACTTTACTACACTAAAGCCATTACATGGGGAGGATCCAAACTTTACTACATTAAAACCATTACATGGGGAGGCTCCAAACTTTACTACACTAAAACCATTACAGGGGAGGATCCAAACTTTACTACACTAAAGCCATTACAGAGGGAGGATCCAAACTTTACTACATTAAAACCATTACATGGGGAGGCTCCAAACTTTACTACACTAAAACCATTACAGAGGGAGGATTCAAACTTTACTACATTAAAATTATTACAAGGGGAGGATCCAAACTTTACTTCACTAAAACCATTACAGAGGGAGGATCCAAACTTTACTACATTAAAATCATTACAAGGGGAGGATCCAAACCATTCCAATAACATCAACAGTGAAAATGACATTACTGCCATGTCCAGGACGTCGCATTGGTAATGTAATAAAACCGCAAGAAGTAGTTCCATGGTGCTTGGAGTGTCTATAAATATCCATTACATCAGGAGGATCCAAACATTGCTACACTAAAACAATTGAAGGGAGAGGATCCAAACTTTACTACTCTAAAACCATTACATGGGAGGATCCAAACTTGACTACACTATTACAGGGGAGGATCCAAACTTTACTTCACTATAAACATTACATGGGGAGGATCCAAACTTTACTACACTAAAATCATTACAGGGGAAGGATCCAAATTTTACTACACTAAAATCCTTACAGGGGGAGTATCCAAACTTTACTACACTAAACCATTACACGGGGAGGATTCAAATTTAACTACACCAAAACCATTACACGGGGAGGATTCAAATTTTACTACACCAAAACCATTACAGAGGGAGGATCCAAATTTTACTACACTAAAATCATCACAGGGGGAGTATCCAACTTTACTACACTAAAACCATCACAGGGGGAGGAACCAAACTTTACTACAGTAAAACCATCAGTGGTTGAATTTGTATGAATAGTGGCTGGAAATAATAAAGACATTCTCCATGAAGTCTTCTAGAAACGCTGTAGTAACACAATATTTCTTTCAGAAGAGGAGCATTTGATTGGCTCATTCTTATACATGTGTCAAGAGTATGCATTCCAATAACGTCAACAGTGGAAATGACGTTACTGCCAGGTTCAGGACATCGCATAGCATACTATAGTCTGTCCATTTTAATTAGTCGTCTACTTTGGAGCTTGCCAAAAATCAGTAGTTAACCCGGCAACAATTTTCTTTTTTGCAGCGTGTAGAACAAACTGAACTCTACAAAATGACTACCATTCCTCCGTGATATCGATAATATATCACGCTTGAAATAACTTTATCATTCACTCCATATAAAACTCCAGTACAGTTGTTTATGCACCGGGCCTCAATTACATAGGGAGACGTCATAATGTATTCATACTCATTGGCACAAAGGTCATTAATGCCGAATACAGTAATAACAGGCGGTCCTTGAGAGTGTCGCATATATTTCATGCCCAGTGAAATTGCCGAACGATAAACCGCACACACCTCTATGACCATACAAAGCATTGTTGACCTTTGTGCTAGACAACACGAATACATTATGACGTCTCCCTATGTAATTGAGTCCCGGTACATGAAACAACTGTACTGGAGTTTTATATGGAGAGAATTAAAAAGTTATTTCAAACGTGATATATTATCGATATCTCGGGGAAATGGTAGTCATTTTGTAGAGATTTATTTGTTATACACGATGCAGAAAAGAAAATTTATGCAGAGTTAACTGCTGATTATTGACAAGCTCCAAAGTAGACGACTAATTAAAATAGACAGACTATAGTATGTATCAGTTGTGGTAATGCAATAAAACTGAAAGAAGTAATTCCATGGTGCTAAAACCATTACAGTGGGAGGATCCAAACTTTACTACACTAAAGCCATTACAGAGGGAGGATCCAAACTTTACTACACTAAAGCCATTACAGGGGGAGTATCCAAACTTTACTACATTAAAACCATTACATGGGGAGGCTCCAAACTTTACTACATTAAAACCATTACAGGGGGAGGATCCAAACTTTACTTCACTAAAAGCATTACAGAGGGAGGATCCAAACTTTACTACATTAAAATCATTACAAGGGGAGGATCCAAACCATTCCAATAACATCAACAGTGAAAATGAGATTACTGCCATGTCCAGGACGTCACATTGGTAATGAAATAAAACCGCAAGAAGTAGTTCCATGGTGCTTGGAGTGTCTATAAATATCCATTACATCAGGAGGATCCAAACATTGCTACACTAAAACCATTAAACGGGGAGGATCCAAACTTTACTGCTCTAAAACAATTGAAGGGAGAGGATCCAAACTTTACTACACTAAAACCATTAGATGGGAGGATCCAAACTTGACTACACTATTACAGGGGGAGGATCCAAACTTTACTTCACTATAAACATTACATGGGGAGGATCCAAACTTTAGTACACTAAAATCCTTACAGGGGGAGTATCCAAACTTTACTACACTAAACCATTACACGGGAGGATTCAAATTTTACTACACCAAAACCATTACAGAGGGAGGATCCAAATTTTACTACACTAAAATCATCACAGGGGGAGTATCCAAACTTTACTACACTAAAACCATCACAGGGGGAGGATCCAAACTTTACTACACTAAAACCATCAGTGGTTGAATTTGTATGAATAGTGGCTGGAAATAATAAAGACTTTCTCCATGAAGTCTTCTAGAAACGCTGTAGTAACACAATATTTCTTTCAGAAGAGGAGCATTTGATTGGCTCATTCTTATACATGTGTCAAGAGTATGCATTCCAATAACGTCAACAGTGGAAATGACGTTACTGCGAGGTTCAGGACATCGCATAGCATACTAGTATGTATCAGTTGTGGTAATGCAATAAAACTGAAAGAAGTAATTCCATGGTGCTAAAACCATTACAGTGGGAGGATCCAAACTTTACTACACTAAAGCCATTACAGGGGGAGTATCCAAACTTTACTACACTAAAGCCATTACAGGGGGAGTATCCAAACTTTACTACGTCATTAAAACCATTACATGGGGAGGCTCCAAACTTTAGTACACTAAAACCATTACATGGGGAGGCTCCAAACTTTACTACACTAAAACCATTACAGAGGGAGGATCCAAATTTTACTACACTAAAATCATCACAGGGGGAGTATCCAAACTTTACTACACTAAAACCATCACAGGGGGAGGATCCAAACTTTACTACACTAAAACCATCAGTGGTTGAATTTGTATGAATAGTGGCTGGAAATAATAAAGACTTTCTCCATGAAGTCTTCTAGAAACGCTGTAGTAACACAATATTTCTTTGAGAAGAGGAGCATTTGATTAGCTCATTCTTATACATGTGTCAAGAGTATGCATTCCAATAATGTCAACAGTGGAAATGACGTTACTGCCAGGTTCAGGACATCGCATAGCATACTAGTATGTATCAGTTGTGGTAATGCAATAAAACTGAAAGAAGTAATTCCATGGTGCTAAAAATGGGAGGATCCAAACTTTACTACACTAAAGCCATTACAGAGGGAGGATCCAAACTTTACTACACTAAAGCCATTACAGGGGGAGTATCCAAACTTTACTACACTAAAGCCATTACAGGGGGAGTATCCAAACTTTACTACATTAAAACCATTACATGGGGAGGCTCCAAACTTTACTACATTAAAACCATTACAGGGGGAGGATCCAAACTTTACTACACTAAAGCCATTACAGGGGGAGTATCCAAACTTTACTACATTAAAACCATTACATGGGGAGGCTCCAAACTTTACTACATTAAAACCATTACAGGGGGAGGATCCAAACTTTACTTCACTAAAACCATTACAGAGGGAGGATCCAAACTTTACTACATTAAAATCATTACAAGGGGAGGATCCAAACCATTCCAATAACATCAACAGTGAAAATGAGATTACTGCCATGTCCAGGACGTCACATTGGTAATGTAATAAAACCGCAAGAAGTAGTTCCATGGTGCTTGGAGTGTCTATAAATATCCATTACATCAGGAGGATCCAAACATTGCTACACTAAAACCATTAAACGGGGAGGATCCAAACTTTACTACTCTAAAACAATTGAAGGGAGAGGATCCAAACTTTACTACACTAAAACCATTAGATGGGAGGACCCAAACTTGACTACACTATTACAGGGGGAGGATCCAAACTTTACTTCACTATAAACATTACATGGGGAGGATCCAAACTTTACTACACTAAACCATTACACGGGGAGGATTCAAATTTAACTACACCAAAACCATTACAGAGGGAGGATCCAAATTTTACTACACTAAAATCATCACAGGGGGAGAATCCAAACTTTACTACACTAAAACCATTACAGGGGGAGTATCCAAACTTTACTACACCAAAACCATTACAGGGGGAGTATCCAAACTTTACTACACTAAAACCATCACAGGGGGAGGATCCAAACTTTACTACACTAAAACCATCAGTGGTTGAATTTGTATGAATAGTGGTTGGAAATAATAAAGACATTCTCCATGAAGTCTTCTAGAAACGCTGTAGTAACACAATATTTCTTTCAGAAGAGGAGCATTTGATTGGCTCATTCTTATACATGTGTCAAGAGTATGCATTCCAATAACGTCAACAGTGGAAATGACGTTACTGCCAGGTTCAGGACATCGCATAGCATACTAGTATGTATCCGTTGTGGTAATGCAATAAAACTGAAAGAAGTAATTCCATGGTGCTAAAACCATTACAGTGGGAGGATCCAAACTTTACTACACTAAAGCCATTACAGGGGGAGTATCCAAACTTTACTACGTCATTAAAACCATTACATGGGGAGGCCCCAAACTTTACTACACTAAAACCATTACATGGGGAGGCTCCAAACTTTACTACACTAAAACCATTACAGAGGGAGGATCCAAACTTTACTACACTAAAGCCATTACATGGGGAGGATCCAAACTTTACTACACTAAAACCATTACAGGGGGAGGATCCAAACTTTACTACACTAAAGCCATTACATGGGGAGGATCCAAACTTTACTACATTAAAACCATTACATGGGGAGGCTCCAAACTTTACTACACTAAAACCATTACAGGGGGAGGATCCAAACTTTACTACACTAAAGCCATTACAGAGGGAGGATCCAAACTTTACTACATTAAAACCATTACATGGGGAGGCTCCAAACTTTACTACACTAAAACCATTACAGAGGGAGGATTCAAACTTTACTACATTAAAATTATTACAAGGGGAGGATCCAAACTTTACTTCACTAAAACCATTACAGAGGGAGGATCCAAACTTTACTACATTAAAATCATTACAAGGGGAGGATCCAAACCATTCCAATAACATCAACAGTGAAAATGACATTACTGCCATGTCCAGGACGTCGCATTGGTAATGTAATAAAACCGCAAGAAGTAGTTCCATGGTGCTTGGAGTGTCTATAAATATCCATTACATCAGGAGGATCCAAACATTGCTACACTAAAACCATTGAAGGGAGAGGATCCAAACTTTACTACTCTAAAACCATTACATGGGAGGATCCAAACTTGACTACACTATTACAGGGGAGGATCCAAACTTTACTTCACTATAAACATTACATGGGGAGGATCCAAACTTTACTACACTAAACTCATTACAGGGGAAGGATCCAAATTTTACTACACTAAAATCCTTACAGGGGGAGTATCCAAACTTTACTACACTAAACCATTACACGGGGAGGATTCAAATTTAACTACACCAAAACCATTACACGGGGAGGATTCAAATTTTACTACACCAAAACCATTACAGAGGGAGGATCCAAATTTTACTACACTAAAATCATCACAGGGGGAGTATCCAAACTTTACTACACTAAAACCATCACAGGGGGAGGAACCAAACTTTACTACAGTAAAACCATCAGTGGTTGAATTTGTATGAATAGTGGCTGGAAATAATAAAGACATTCTCCATGAAGTCTTCTAGAAACGCTGTAGTAACACAATATTTCTTTCAGAAGAGGAGCATTTGATTGGCTCATTCTTATACATGTGTCAAGAGTATGCATGCCAATAACGTCAACAGTGGAAATGACGTTACTGCCAGGTTCAGGACATCGCATAGCATACTATAGTCTGTCCATTTTAATTAGTCGCCTACTTTGGAGCTTGCCAAAAATCAGTAGTTAACCCGGCAACAATTTTCTTTTTTGCAGCGTGTAGAACAAACTGAACTCTACAAAATGACTACCATTCCTCCGTGATATCGATAATATATCACGCTTGAAATAACTTTATCATTCACTCCATATAAAACTCCAGTACAGTTGTTTATGCACCGGGCCTCAATTACATAGGGAGACGTCATAATGTATTCATACTCATTGGCACAAAGGTCATTAATGCCGAATACAGTAATAACGGGCGGTCCTTGAGAGTGTCGCATATATTTCATGCCCAGTGAAATTGCCGAACGATAAACCGCACACACCTCTATGACCATACAAAGCATTGTTGACCTTTGTGCTAGACAACACGAATACATTATGACGTCTCCCTATGTAATTGAGTCCCGGTACATGAAACAACTGTACTGGAGTTTTATATGGAGAGAATTAAAAAGTTATTTCAAACGCGATATATTATCGATATCTCGGGGAAATGGTAGTCATTTTGTAGAGATTTATTTGTTATACACGATGCAAAAAAGAAAATTTATGCAGAGTTAACTGCTGATTATTGAGCATTTGATTGGCTCATTCTTATACATGTGTCAAGAGTATGCATTCCAATAACGTCAACAGTGGAAATGACGTTACTGCGAGGTTCAGGACATCGCATAGCATACTAGTATGTATCAGTTGTGGTAATGCAATAAATCTGAAAAAAGTAATTCCATGGTGCTAAAACCATTACAGTGGGAGGATCCAAACTTTACTACACTAAAGCCATTACAGGGGGAGTATACAAACTTTACTACACCAAAGCCATTACAGAGGGAGGATCCAAACTTTACTACACCAAAGCCATTACAGTGGGAGGATCCAAACTTTACTACACCAAAACCATTACAGTGGGAGGATCCAAACTTTACTACACCAAAGCCATTAGAGAGGGAGGATCCAAACTTTACTACACCAAAGCCATTACAGTGGGAGTATCCAAACTTTACTACACCAAAGCCATTACAGTGGAAGGATCCAAACTTTACTACACCAAAGCCATTACAGTGGGAGGATCCAAACTTTACTACACCAAAACCATTACAGAGGGAGGATCCAAACTTTACTACACTAAAACCATTACACGGGGAGGATCCAAATTTTACTACACCAAAACCATTACAGGGGAGGATCCAAACTTTACTAACACTAAAATCATCACAGGGGGAGTATCCAAACTTTACTACACTAAAACCATCACAGGGGGAGGCTCCAAACTTTACTACACTAAAACCATTACAGGGGAGGATCCAAACTTTACTACACTAAACCATTACACTGGGAGGATCCAAATTTTACTACACCAAAACCATTACAGGGGACGGGGAGGATCCAAACTTTACTACACTAAAATCATTGCAGGGGAAGGATCCAAACTTTACTACACTAACACCATTGCACGGGAAGGATCCAAACTTTACTACACTAAACCATTGGGGAGGATCCAATCTTTACTACACTAAAACCATTACAAGGGGAGGATCCAAACTTTACTACACTAAAACCATTACAGGGGAGGATCCAATCTTTACTACACTAAAACCATTACAGGGGGAGGATCCAAACTTTACTACACAAAAACCATTACAGGGAAGGATCCAAACTTTACTACACTAATACCATTAAATGGGGAAGATCCAAACTTTACTACACTAAACCATTACACGGGGAGGATCCAAACTTTTTAATGTTATCCTTCAGAGGATGGTCTCAAATTTCTTAAATTGAAGAATCAATGAAAAACAAATACATGTTTTTTGGCTTTTTTATTGTCAGAAATTTGCTTTTGTCTTTGCACACATCCATGGAGTGCTTTTTGAGTTATAAAGTGTTATTACAGCAAAACTTCGATCAAAGGTTTTCAGATGTTCATCTTAAAATTTGTCAAACTTAAAATATGTTAAAAACCAGGCCTGCTAGAATGCAGCATCCTAAACAAGTTGGACACCTGAAAGCCTTGCAATAGCAGGTGAAAGAAGTAAATATGCCAAAATATTGAACAATATATTCCCTATGTAATCCAAAATTTTAAATCACTTTCAAAATGTATATCAAACCATAAACCATAATATGGAGGTTATTCAATATTAATAAGATGATAGAAACAGTAGAGCATTTACAGTAGCATATTTCAAAAGACAAATCAGTCACAAAAATTACATGCTGTACAATTATTTTAATTGAGAAATTATTTAAATAACACCACAAAGATAATCTGCTTTACAGTATGTAACAAAGCACTCAAAACCTTCAGATTTCAATAATAATTTCTATAGCACAGCTGCAGATAACTTGTGTACAGTGACAGATGATTGGAGGAACTGTACTGCTGGGTGGTCAGTGACAGATGATTGGAGGAACTGTACTGCTGGGTGGTCAGTGACATGATTGGAGGAACTGTACTGCTGGGTGGTCAGTGACAGATGATTGGAGGAACTGTACTGCTGGGTCCGGTGGTCAGTGACAGATGATTGGAGGAACTGTACTGCTGGGTGGTCAGTGACAGATGATTGGAGGAACTTTACTGCTGGGTGGTCAGTGACAGATGATTGGAGGAACTGTACTGCCGGGTGGTGCCTTTATAAGACTACACAAGCATGACAGGACCAGGAAGGAATCCACTAATCCAATTAATTGGATTGCGAGTCCCACATAATGGGTAAATCCAGCAGTGTTCTCCATGATCTACATTCAGTATACTCTGGGATAGAGTTTCTCAATGTAAATGTTACACAGGCTTTCAGCTGATGGCTTTAAACACTAGATGTAAATGACATATATGTAGATGCATAAAATCTGGCCGAGTATAGTGAGGTTTAGTATTAACAACAATCTGTTGTATTACAATGCATCTCGGGCACCCACAAACAATCAGAGTATGTCTAGGCCTGTGAAGTTATATTACCATTCAATCACTAAAAGAGAGCAAATTCAAACTCTGTCTGACTGTATTCTACATTTTTTGCAGTTCTGGAGTTCTGGCTTGCAAGTTCATGCAGCTTAATTAGTGAGTTTAACAGTGACCATGGGCCTAAATGGAGCATCTCGTCTCTCTGCATATTATATATCAGGGACTGTCAAACGAAGGAAATACAGATGGCAGCTGGACAGATTTCGGAAATATGGTTCCTGCTTCAGAGGCAGTGATTGTCCTCTCCTTTACCTGGATAACTGCAGTCTCGGTGACACAAGCATGATGTATTCTGGATGAATCAACTCCACACTAAGCTATTGACTGGCACTAGAGAGAGAGACTAATTAAGCAGATCTAAAATTGCCCCCCCCCCCCCCTCCAATTCTCACTCACAATACACCCCAGGCATTCTCTGAAATGTTGATTATATCATTATAAAAATAGTTTTGTGATAATTGTGCAGTTAACCATTACAGTACATGAGCAGTGTGACTAATGTCACAGGACCTACGAAGTAGGGTTTGATGTGATTCAAGTGTGTACCAATTTCGAGGTTTATAGGTCAAATAAGTAGGTCTGCCCCAGGGGTGGGGAAATCCTTCCGAGGGTAGTGCATAGGTTGAACAAGTGTAGCATCATGTAAGCTCCCAGAATATATGGGGATTGGGGGATTCCATCCAACGATAACCATTCTTAGATGGTCTGAATCTCGAACTGACCAGGCTTCCTGGTATCAGGGAACCTTCAAAAGTCACAATGAAACATACAACCAAGGGTTCCCCATGGGCATGAGAGCGCACTCCCTGAGCCATCAATAAATAATAAAAAATAATTATAAATAAAATTTTCATCAGAATTCGGTCAGCTCAGAACTTGCTGGTAGCAGTCCCCTGATGCATGTTCATGCCAAAAATCAAGGTTCTAATATCAACGGTTCTCCTTATTTTGCCGACGAAAGGATTCGGATGGACTGACTCACTCACTCACTCATTACCGGACAATTTGCAAATGAGAGCCTACTTCGTAGGAACAAGCAAGTAAATTTTGCGGCAACGGACAGGCGGACGTACATGGCGACAACAATACCCCGAGGCCAAAATGGCTGAGAGGTAAAAACTTGAGGACTAGTTGAATATACTTTAGTTCCACTGGTACTGTGTAATTGATGGCGAGAAAAAGTCCAAAACTTTATAAATTTGACAAAAATTAATATTTCATATCACAAATAGGTGTACATCTTCGAAGCATGTTTAATAAGCATGAAAAGTTGAAAAAGTATCCAGTCAAAACTCTAGCACAAGTTGATAATACAATTTAGGTGTGACAGACAAAAACTGCCATCACCAAAACTGTTATATTTCAATCAAAGCGCTTTTACATCTATGTTCTTCAGCAAGTGGCTTATATAGGTCTAAGTCGTCTGGGGTTATATATATATATATATATATATATGTATGTACAAATGGTAAATGTTTGTATTCATCATTGATATAGGTAATTGTTCAGGTGCCCCCAAGTATGACACTCCTTCAACTGCATATTATCAAACAGTATGTTAATATATAATATGATTCAAGTGCTGCATTTGGCTTGAATCAGAAAGATTTTAACAGCATTATCAAGCATTGTTTATGAAAAATAGTAATCAAGTTATCTAGATATCAGTACTTTTATCAGTTTCTACCTTCTTAAATGCTGTCGATACATTCCATTAACAGAATGTCGTACAGATACATGAATGCCTGTGGTGGCCATCTCTGTTATTGTTGCACATAGTCAGATCAATGTCCTGGCACGACTCAAGTCACCTTTTATCAACACAAACAAAACTGTTGATCTACAAGTGTTTTATTCGGTCAAATTTCAACTACTGCCCTATGGTGTGGCACTTTTGCAGCAAGAAAAACACTGACAAGATGGAAAGACTGCAATATAGGGCTTTAAGATTTGTTTATCGCGACTTCAAAAGCCCATACAACTACCTACTTGAGAAAGCCAATTTACCAACACTCCATTTAAGCAGGGTAAAGAGCATGTGCTTTGAAGTCTACAAAATTCTAAACAATCTGTCTCCTCTGTATTTACAGGACATCATTAAGTTTAAAAACACAAAATATTCATTCAGATATAAAAATTTAACTGATATACCTAGAGTTAACACCACAAAGTACGGCAAGAACTCATTTCGGTACGAGGCCAGCCGAATATGGAATAGTTTACCGAATGAATATCGGACGGCCTCTGACAGAAATGAGTTCCATAGATTGATTCGCACATGGGGAGGCGAATCGTGCAAATGCGCAATTTGCAAGCCTTAGTAACTGTCGGAAAATGTCCAACTCGCCCACTCATCCTTAACTCAAATTAGTGCTAATTATGTGTGTGATTGGAAAGATAAATTATTTAATTGCGTAGATGCAAATTAAAAACAATTAAAAAGAAAACAATCAAATAATGTCATATGGGAATTTAATGATAATCAATTAATATATGTATTATATTTACTGTAATTATATATTAGTTAGTTGACCAGTGGCTCACTCAGAGCACACGTAAATGTATGGTAATTTATTCAAGCCCTCTTCAAATATTGTAAATATATGGGGGATTACAGTGATTTAATAATTCTGATTACACTGAAATAATAATTCAATAATTAAAAACGATTAAATAAGAAAACAAACAAATATTACATAATGAAAAAATTTGATAAAAAATTCATTTGCGTTTTATATACTTCTACATTTTTATTGTTATTATACATTTGTTTGTCGGTCAATAGCTTGTTCAGAGCTAATGTTTTCTGGTTTGTATATTATACCGACGCTAAATAAAGTTTCTTACTCTTACTCTTACTCTTACTCTTACATACGAAGAGGTGGTGTCCTTTGAAATTCCAATCAAAGTGCAATGTACAAAGTTATATGTGTATCTACAGTGGTCAGGTGCAGTACACATGGATTCAGCTTGAGAACACTGTGCAACATCAGCTCAAACATTGCAATAATGCTGCATTTGTATGGTAGCAGACTTGGTACGGTCCACTGTATCTCTCGGCTAACAAAATGTATATTGATCGACAAAGTCTTTTACTCCCACTGGCCACAACAGTTTCTGAAGCTGATGCATCTTATACATCCAAATCTTTAACTTCACCATCAATAAATTATAAATAGTAATTTCACTGATTAAGAAATATATATTACCATTTCAATAACATTTCCATCAAAGATCTTCAATATGGACGAAAATGCACTATAGTATGACGGCCAAGTATCTCAAAAACGTTTAAAAAAACTTTCGATGGCATTTTTTGTTACAAATGGGTACCCATGCTAAATTAGTTCTTTGAGGGATAGGGATCAAGGTAGGAGGGGATACCACCTTGATTTTGGTCAATTCAGGTCATTTTGAGGTCACTTATCAGTTATAAATTAATATCTACCGTACTGTTTGTTACCAATGCGTATCCAAGCTGAATTAGTTGTACGTATTGTAGAGTGTAAGGTAGTCATAGATATCACATTAATTATTATAACTAAGGTCATTTTAGGGTCACTTTTGGGTCAAATGAAGTCAAAAATTGGCGAAAATCGGTTATAACTTAATATGCACAGTAGTATTTGTTACCAATGAGTATCCAAGCTGAATTAGTTGTATGTAGTGTAGAGTTTAAGAGAGCCAAAGATAACACGTTAGTTACTAGTATTAAGGTCATTTTATGGTCATTTTTGGATCAAATGAGGTCAAAAATTCTTGAAAATCGGTTATAAATTAATATGCACAGTACTAATTGTTACGAATGGGTATCCAAGCTGAATTAGTCGAATGTAGTGTACAGTTGGAGGTATCCATAGATAACATGTTAATTATTTGAATTGTGGTCATTTTAGGGTAACTTTTGGGTCAAACACGATCAACAATGTGCAAAAATCGTTTATAAATGAATATCCACAGTTTTATCTTTTACGAATGAGTATCCAAACTGAATTAGTTGTATGTAGCGTAAGGTTTAAATTTGCCATAGATAACACGTTATTTATTCAAATTAAGGTCATTTTAGGGTAACTTTTTGGTTTTGGTAAATGAGGTCAAAAATGGGTACAAATCGGTTATAAATTAATATCCATAATACTAATTATCACGAATGGGTACAGAGGCGGAATATCTTGATTTTTGGCATATGGAAATAGATTCAAAATGGGCATAAGATGTTAGGCTATGCATAGAGATCTCTCGGTTTGATAAATTTCCACAATGATCGAAGATTAGTGCCTTGAACTATACGAGCAACATGAAAAATTATGATTTTCAGATGATCCCATATGGCCGCCATTTTTTAATTTTACCATCAAATCTTGATCTTAGGGATACGTAAGTAGATACAAAATGGGTATAGGATGTTGGGTTATGCTCTGACAGAGATCCTTCAGTTTTGATAAATTTGCATCATGAGCTAAGAATACTGCCTTGAACTATACGAGCAACAAGCGAAAGTGTGATTTTCAGATGACCCGATATGGCTGCTATTTTGAATTTAATCACCAAATCTTGATTTTTGGCATATGGAAATAGATTCAAAATGGGCATAAGAGTTTAGGCTATGCATAGAGATATCTCAGTTTTGATAAATTTGCACAATGAGCGAAGAATAGTGCCTTGAACTATACGAGCAACTTTAAAAATTATGATTTTCAGATGATCCCATATGGCCGCCATTTTGAATTTTACCATCAAATCTTGATCTTAGGGATACGTAAGTAGATTCAAAATGGACATAGAATGTTGGGCTATGCTCAGAGATCCCTCAGTTTTGATAAACTTGCATCATGAGCTATTAAAGAATACAGCCTTGAACTATATGAGCAACAAGCGAAAGTGTGATTTTCAGATGACCCCATATGGCTGCTATTTTGAATTTAATCAACAAATCTTGATTTTTGGCATATGGAAATAGATTCAAAATGGGCATAAGATGTTAGGCTATGCATAGAGATATCTCGGTTTTGATAAATTTGCACAATGAGCGAAGAATAGTGCCTTGAACTATACGAGCAACATGAAAAA
>JAVTVY010018514.1:0-79323 GCA_036873755.1 Hanleya hanleyi
AAAATGGCAGCAATATTTATAAGCGCTGTCGGTTTCAGAAGATATTCATGAGGATGGCAACAGCTACTTCACAGGTGTAAGAAGCAGAGGGGTCTTTCCACCTTCCCAGGTTTTGAGATCAACTCCGAATGGCTGACTGAATGTTGATTGCTACTGTAATATATTTTCTTTACCATGTAGCATGAAAATTATGTAACTGAAATGCAACCCCAAGAGACAACTCATGGCATATTATCTGCAAACTAAATTTGACAAGAATATGAAGGAATCCTCAACCTATTGCCCAGAAACCAAATTTAGACTTTGCCACAAGGAGTCACCACCTGTACATGTAGGTGCAAGCAGGCAAAACACAATCCCAAATGACATCTCATGTCATGGTATCGGCATATGAACTTTGAGACTCTGAAGAGGGGTCCTCAAGTTATTGCCGGTACTAGATGCCCACCGGTGCTCATGTTATTTGGGGCGGGTCACATATGAATACAAAATTTGAGAATAATCTGATGAGCAGTTGCCAAATTATTGCCCGGAAACAAATTTTTCCACCAGGAGACGCCACCTGTAGGCAGAAGCGGGAAAAATACAATCCCAAGGAACATGGTATCGTGGGGACATTTGCATACCAAATTTGAGAAGAATCCGATGAGGGTCCTCAAGTTATTGCCCAGAAACCAAATTTAGATTTTGATACCAGGTGACGCCGCCTCTAGGCGCAAGTCAGTGAAATGCATTATCAAGCGACATCTTATGTCACGGTACATTCTTACAAAATTTGAGAAGAATCCGATGGTCACAGGTCAGTTCTCAAGTTATTACCCGGAAACGAATTTGTGATGTTGCCATCAGGTGGCGCCACCTGTGAGTGCAAGTGAGCGAAAGGCAATCCCAAGCAACAGCTCCTGTCATGGTAAATGCATGCCAAATTTGAGAAGAATCCGATGAGCCGCAACGTTTCTCATGTTATCCAGAAAGTTATCACTTGCAGCATGGAATAATGGAATGAACTCTAGTGGCGCCACCTCCGGGTGGATTTTGCTGAAACGCATCACCAACGGTGTTTTGTCGCAGGGAATGCATTTACCAAATTTCGAAGAAATCCGACAAATTGTTCGAAAGTTATCGCTCGCGAAGGATTTGAACAAACATGAACGGACATGCATTAAAGATTGGAACAAGACCCAGTGGCGCCACCTACAGGCGGATCTTGCTGAAACGTAACACCAGCGACGTCTTGTCGCAAAGAATGCAGAAGCCAAATTTCGAAGGAATCCGACAAAGCATTTAGGAGTTATCGCTTACGCAGTATTTGCACGGACATGCACTAAATATTGGAACAAGACCCAGTGGCGCCACCTACAGGCAGATCTTGCCGAAACGTAATACCAACAGACGTCTTGTCGCAAAGAATGCAGATGCCAAATTTCGGAGGAATCCGACAAAGCATTTAGGAGTTATCGCTTATGAAGCATTTGCACGAACATCCACGGACATGCACTAAAGATTGGAACAAGACCCAGTGGCGCCACCTACAGGCGGATCTTGCTGAAACGTAATACCAACAGACGTCTTGTCGCAAAGAATGCAGATGCCAAATTTCGGAGGAATCCGACAAAGCATTTAGGAGTTATCGCTTACGAAGTATTTGCACGGACATGCACTAAAGATTGGTACAAGACCCAGTGGCGCCACCTACAGGCGGATCTTGCTGAAACGTAATACCAAGAGACGTCTTGTCGCAAAGAATGCAGATGCCAAATTTCGGAGGAATCCGACAAAGCATTTAGGAGTTATCGCTTACGAAGTATTTGCACGGACATGCACTAAAGATTGGAACAAGACCCAGTGGCGCCACCTACAGGCGGATCTTGCTGAAACGTAATACCAAGAGACGCCTTGTCGCAAAGAATGCAGATGCCAAATTTCGGAGGAATCCGACAAAGCATTTAGAAGTTATTGCTTACGAAGTATTTGCACGGACATGTCCGTGCATGCACGGACACATAGAAGCAAGACCCCAGTGGCGCCACCTACAGGCGGATCTTGCTGAAACGTAATACCAAGAGACGTCTTGTCGCAAAGAATGCAGATGCCAAATTTCGGAGGAATCCGACAAAGCATTTAGAAGTTATTGCTTACGAAGTATTTGCACGGACATGTCCGTGCATGCACGGACACATAGAAGCAAGACCCCAGTGGCGCCACCTACAGGCGGATCTTGCTGAAACGTAATACCAAGAGACGTCTTGTCGCAAAGAATGCAGATGCCAAATTTCGGAGAATCCGACAAAGCATTTAGAAGTTATTGCTTACGAAGTATTTGCACGGACATGTCCGTGCATGCACGGACACATAGAAGCAAGAACCATTTTAAAGTCCCCGGCCGCGTTGCGGCGGGGGACAAAAAACAGAGAAACATTTAATTGATTTTGTATGGGGTTTGACTGGTAGGTGTGGTGTACAGTAGATTAGGTGGTTAAATATTGTGAACTTTTCATTCTCATGCTTATTCATTCTTTTATTTTCAGGGCTACAACAAAGCTGTGGATTGGTGGGCTTTAGGCGTCCTAGTCTATGAAATGGCAGCTGGTTATCCCCCTTTCTTTGCCGATCAGCCTATCCAGATCTACGAAAAAATCGTCTCGGGCAAGGTGAGTTCATTGTATCCGTCCTGTTTACAGGTTGCCAAAACATGACTGAAATCTTCTGCATGTAATTTTGATCAGCTGCAAAATCTGTAATCGGCTGAAAGAAGTTAAAATTTGATATTCCATGTACAGTACAGCAGCCAATCCTTTTGGTGTCTAGATGCATTCCCAACATCACGACCCTTGTCAACTACTCCAGTCAATGACGTCTATATCAGGAGCATCAGGAGATATGATGGTGACTGGACGGCATGGCCAGCCAATTAAAATTTCAGCTTTTGAAATGGCTTGTTCTCTGCTTCTCAGTTCTGTGTTGTAGCACTGCCTAGCAGTCCACTACATAGAACAGGAGGCAAACAGACAGGGCATAGAACTTTAAGCTGTATTGGACAAAGTTGCAATGGCAATACGTGTACTTGGAAACTCTTCCATCAGTCAAGTTACAGAACTTACGGAATTATAACCTCCACAAGTAATTATATCAAAATCTTCACCGTTCACAAAAAAATGAAGTAGTGAACTCACAGAGTGTAATGACCTCTGTTCTGTAATGCAGGAAAGAGAGAGAAAGAAAATTAAATTTGACGTCACATTCAGCTTCTGTAATTCATTTTATACAGTCCTGTTACTATGTTTAACAACTTCCATGCCTTCAAGGGCATGTCTGACATTCATAAAACTGTCATGAACACGAGATTATAAACCTAGATACATGTAATACGAATCAGCTTGTATCGTTGTATCTCCGATTTCCCCCTCAATTATGTTTATTTTTCTCCCTCAATTATGTTTATTTTTCCTGGAAAGCCAAGACATTACGGTCGATTGAGGAGGTATTTTGAAGAGCTGCGCTCCTTTTTGTTGTTCCTTGAGGTACACAGTTGATGCAATGATGATGTAACATTTATGGCCAAATCCATTCTTCCGAGGGTAAACTTGTCATGTTTGCATTTATTGTTTCTTCTCTCTGGTCAAGTTTTTCTGACCTTACTTTCCACAAACAGTTTGTAGTCAAATGGACACCACAAGTAGTGTAGTATATGTAGTTCATAGGTGACTAGGTTATAATAATATTTATAACTTAGAAGTGTAAGTTGGTCCCCCGACTGTCTAGCAGCTCTCCCACATGTTTACTGTTGTTTAACAGTGCAACCCCTGACTGCCTAGCAGCTCTCCCACATGTTTACTGTTGTTTAACCCTTTCACCGATTAAACCCGGTGTACGGGGATAACGAGAGTGCCACCCGTACGACCATCCCCGGTTGACCGGGTTAGCTTTAAACCTGTTGGCCATCACGATGGGTACAGCACTTTTATTTTTTTGCATTCGTTTTAACGGAAACCTATCAAACACTGTATACTTCTGGAAAGTCAAAACCTTGATCAATTTGATTCTCGAAATTGTTTGTTTGTTCCGCAAAAGAAATAAAGCAAAATTAGATGTTGAACGAAAAAAATCGGAGCGAAAAATGCGTTTTTTTCCACATACCGTGTGACGGGCCTCTCGGCAGCAAGCCGCAGAAATGAAAAAAATCATCGAAAACCTCATCCTAACTCCTGTATTTTTGATGTTACACGACTGGTAAAGCGTGGTGAATATTCCCCAGACGATTAAAACTGCCAACGACAACTGGCAAAGTTTATTTCCATATTTTTACGAGTCTTGATCCACAAAGTTTGACAACCAACTTTCTATTTCGCCCAAGATGGTTGCCGCCTTCAGACGACGAGCCAATCGGTATGCGTAATTTCGCCCACGTGACCTCCACCGCCAACAGATAAGAAGCGCGTAGACAGTGGCTGGAAAAATGGAATTACATCATTTTCAATCCAATCGTATCCTCCGTTTTATTTTTGCCATCCGTCCCAGGTCATGTCATGTACAGAAAGGGGAAAGCCCACGCTTTCGAATGAGAGGTCAACCATTGCAAATGGCCGAGTACAACTCGAGATAAACACTGTCAAATGCGATCGAAAAAAGACGATTTCTCCGTTGAATTTTGACGTTTTCAAGTCGAGAAAGCCGGGGAAAGCGCATTCTCTTGAAGTAAAACCTAATTTTGTATGCTATTTTATTTATTTTGCTATAAAACTGGAGCAAATAACACCGGAGTGTTCATTGTGGAGACGGGGTCCCTATGTTTTTCTACAAATCTCAGACGCAAACACGTTTTCTAACATTCCAAAGACAACATATACAAATTTTAACAGTTCTCAGGGAATTGATCGTCAGCAGGTCACTTTTGTCAGGGGAAATAATCGGTGAAAGGGTTAACAGTGCAACCCCTGACTGTCAGGCAGCTCTGCCACGTGGTTACTGTTGTTTAACAGTGCAACCCCTGACTGTCTAGCAGCTCTTCCACATGTTTACTGTTGTTTAACAGCCCAACCCCTGACTGTCTAGTAGCTCTCCCACATGTTTACTGTTGTTTAACAGTGCAACCCCTGACTGTCCAGCAGCTCTCCCACATGTTTACTGTTGTGTAACAGCACAACCCCTGACTGTCTAGCAGCTCTCTCCTATATGTTTACTGTTGTTAAGACTGCCGCGTAGCGTCGCAGTCTTATTGAATCAGCTTGGTCTCATGGGGGCCAAAATCGTTTTGTCCGCAAGATTGCGAAAAAACAAAGCAGAGTTGAGACTTACCGTCACAGGGCCAAATGTGGAGAAGATATTGAACTAGAAATTCGTACCAATTTGGGCTGTCTCAGATAAACGGAAGTCTGTTTTTCAAGCCCAAATTGTTTGTGTAAAATTCTGAACCAGAAGCTCAAAATCCAAAATCCCCCCGAAAAAACTGCGCGGAAATGTCTTTGCGCATACTGTAAAATGGGCTCTCGCGAGACTTTTACGACAGCTTCTTGGGAGTGATCTCCCTTTATGTAATTAATCTTCTCGTTGAGGGCGCTGTGGTTAGCGAAGCTTGAAAGGCAAAACTAATGGATAAATAAAAAGAACTGCACTAGATTGATGGCACGATCTGGCCTGTATTTCTATCAAGTGTTCATGCCTGGCAACAGCAATTCGATAACCAGAACGAGCGGAGTGATCGTTTTATTGCGGAGAATAAAAGCTGAATTAAACTTTGTCACTGAGTATTTTAATCGGAAGAAAATCGTGCTTGCCAACACGGGCAGCTAACACATGAACATGAACGTTGCGTTGCCCGTGCCGATTTTGACTTGCTCCAGACACGCTAACGTAGCACTCGCGAGTTGATCTAGTGAAGGCAACAACAACAACAACAATTATTTTGCTTGATTATTTGTCACGACATTTTCATTTGGGAACTCGACTTATCTCTTGAAGAATTCAATATTTATCCACTATAACACATTTTTTTTTGCGCGTGTTTCGCGCGCATTTTCCCATCGATAAAAAACAATTGTTTGGGGCAAAACTCAATTTCAAAATACTAACATAGATGAAAAAGTGGCTAACCCCCCCCCCCCCCCCCCCCCTGCTGTTATGATATTTAAGAAAATATCGTTCCAACAAATTTAATCTCATAATTGAACCTTTTGTTGACATGTTTCACTGAACTCCCTAATAGTGGAACAGTCTGGTGAGAGAAATGAGCCCACCGAGTCAACATCCATCTTAGCATGCTGAGGGGATTTCACGTTTCGCTTAAGACTGTCCTTAGCTCAACTCTATGATTCGGCATGTATTCCACATGATGCCACCTCTCGGCTGCAAAGGATATATTTCTGGAGGGACATAATCCTGTTCGAAAGTTGTTCCTGAAGCATCAAGTCACATGCCCGCCGCATTTAAACGAGCCAATGAAATTATCTGTATTTAAATATTTTGACCTGGGCATTTCAGACATGTCCGTCTCACTTGAGTGCAGAGGCGCAAGATTGGGGGATTCTATGCGAGACAAAAACGAAGTTGTGCGAATCAGCTACTTTAGTTCTCACTCTAATGGAGCATGCTTATTTGTTTTTCTTAAGAAAAATCATATTACAAATGACCTTACCTATTTCAAAAAAATAAAATCGGCGACAGTTCACAGGAAAATGATATGCTTTTTATTTTGTGATGGGGGCATTTCGAGGCCCACCAAGAGATCATTTCAGTCGATGGCTTTCTGGAGGTGTGTCTTCGTTTTATGAATGTGATTGCGCCGTTGTCGGATCTCACGGGACCAATCGGATGTGACCAATTGGGAAATGCCCTAATATACTCGGATATCACCCATTACTGCATGGCTATGAGCAGAAGTTTCTACGTTTGATTGTGCCATGCGTTAGGATGATGATCAACATCATGAAGTGAGGACATTGATCTTGGCAATGCAGAGCTAGAGGAAGGAGATAAATCTGTCAGTGTCGTCAACGTCTCCCGATCGAGGGAAGAAAAACGTGTGTTCAAATTTTACAATGCATGAAAAAAATGGAGAAACTAGTTGGAATACATGACAGTATGGTGATAAAAAAAAATTTCAGAAGGGGTGAAGGGGTGACAAGCTGAAGTACCAGGAAGACAAGTAAAAAAATAGTTACTTCTGGACGGTAACTTTCAAAAACCTGAATGGATTCTTTGCAGATTTGGTATGTGGATAACGAGGAAAACACTCGAGATTGCTTTCCATGCTGGGTACTGACTGTTAAGGTTCCAAGCCAAATCAGTAGTTTCAATGTCGGTGGACTTCAGACGCTCTGATTTTCATTAAAATTTTCTCTGAAGCATCAAATTAATTAATGGGATAAATTATCAAATTGTTGTGCTTCGTACCTTTCATCCTGTTATGACTGTCAAAGGTAACTAAAGCATTACACATAACACAACCTATACACATGATCAAATTTTGGGAAATAGGAAAAACTATGTATTTCTAAAGATCACAGTCAAACATCAAAACCATAAAATCACACAGATAACGGCATGCAGTCTTTCCAAGTCCACAAGTTCTAGTTTAACAGTGCAACCCCGGACTGTCTAGCAGCTCTCCCACATGTTTACTGTTGTTTAACAGCGCAACCCCTGACTCAAGCAGCCCTCCCACATGTTTACTGTTTAACAGCGCAAGAATCTCACAACTGAAGTAAATATGATTGCATTTTGTCTGCATAACTTTTCTCTTGATTTTGTAATCATTGTTCTTACTCCTTCACAGGTACGGTTTCCGTCTCACTTCAGCTCAGACTTGAAAGATCTGTTACGGAACCTCTTGCAAGTGGACCTGACAAAACGTTACGGTAACTTGAAGAATGCAGTGAATGACATAAAGAACCACAAATGGTTCTCCACAACAGACTGGATAGCTATCTACCAAAAGAAGGTTTGTACATCCACTCAAAAGATAGTGTTTAGAACCATTGTTAGTCTCTCCTTCACGGCCATGTGTGTCCTGGCAATACTGGAAAAACACTCCGTCCTTGATTATCTCTCTTGTCAAAGCACATCAGTCAACAGATATTTGCCAGTTCATGCATCATTCAATCAGAACTCCAGTGTTGAGTTTTATGGTGCCTACACTATACCTTACCTTAATGAAGATGGATTTAGACAAGTTTGTTTATGTCCTTACTATCTTGCTAATGAAGAAAAATCAGTTTTCAATATTATCGCTTGAGATTTGCGAGCATGTACAGAAAAATCTCAAATGAAAACTACCCAATATTTTCATGTTTTTCTATATTATAAACACGATGGGTATTTACAGTAAAAAGATAAAGGTGGGTCACCAGACAAAATGTTTGCCCCTTAATCCATGTTAACTACCTGTTGTGAGATGATATCATATATTATGATAGCGAATTATGTTTGTCTGTTACTTTTGCTATTTGCACACAGTTTCAGGTTATGGATTGATTCCAAACGTTGAGATTTATTTGCCAACAGGCGGTGGTTCTCTCCAGGTCAATGGTCAAGGTTGACCAAATATCAATAATTTGTTGTGATAATGCTAGAACTCCAGTTAAGGGATGACAATTCTTGTGGCAAAGAAGAAGCCCATTGATTTGAATGCTGTTCATCTGTCTGCCTGTTAACTTCTTTGTCTGTGTGATATCTCCAGTTTGAAGTTATGGATTAGTACCAACTTCTGGGTATACCTTATACTTGGGGCAAGAACAACCCATTTCCATTTGCAGGTCGAAAGGTCATGGTCAAGGCTCAAATATTAGAAAATCATTGAAAATTGTTATGTCCGTGGTTTAAATCACGGATGCTGGAGTTGATTTTGAGATTGGCCGTCAAGTCCAGGGTCAAAGTCTCAAACAAGGCAGTGTTGTATTGTTGAGCACTAAAATGATTCATATATCTGTAAGTTTGTACTAAATTTCAATAATTTCTTCCCCATGTGGGATCACAAATGGGTCAATATGTTCGGACATATTTTGAAGCCTTATGTGCTCTTATTCTGCTATCATGGCTGTTATCATATATGAGGCTGATGTATATTCACAGGTTGAGGCACCCTTCATTCCCAAGTGTAAAGGTCCTGGCGATGCAAGTAACTTTGATGACTATGAAGAGGAACCCTTACGTATATCATCAACAGAGAAATGTGCCAAAGAGTTTGCTGATTTTTGAGCAGAGGAGGCTGTACCACAAACAACATGTCCTATGTTCTATTAACCACGTGTGCACCTCTTTTTATCTAACACTGTTAGCACGGGCTGTTAGCTAGTTGAAGACGGCTCACAAAAGACGACTTACGGTGAAGAGAGAGTGCGAGAAAACCGCCATACTGACCTGGTCGTCGAGTGAGTCAGCCCGTGCGAGTGAGCGTTGTCCCAAGCCTGCAGTAGACTTCCACTGTGCATTGTGTCAACTTGGTGCAACTATTGCAGGAACTTGATTGACAGTGAAAACACTAAATGGGGGCATGTTAACATTGGCCATGGCATTGTCCAGCTGACAGCAGACAACAACAACACGCACACTCTCCTCATTGTTTGAGGGGAGGGAGAAGCCGTTGGTTCAAGAGACAGACTGCCGTACCTGACTGATGGGAACTGTTTTCGATGAGTGCAGGTGTGGACTGATATCTCACATGTAACCACGGTTACTATACAGATGGAGCCACACCCACCTTCTATGGCCAAGACCAAAACCTATTGTCTCTTCATCCGACATGACAAATTTCATCCCTTTTATTTTATATTTATTTGTGTGCCTATTTTCTCGTAGATTAATGTGGTTAAACTGGTTTGTTGCAGCGGGCATCTGGAGGCTTCAGAAATCAGCCAACTCTTTGCCACTAGTCAGTAACTGTGAGCGAATAGACCTTCTTCAAATTGCTCAAATCTAAATGATTACTCTCAGTGGTTCAAACATAACGATGTTATATTTTGAGATATAAACACACTTAAAATCTATGTTGCCATGTTGAAATGGCATTGGACCTGGTGGACCGAGAGTCCTATGCTAAGTGTGTCTGTATAACTAGATTGATGCGAGTAATTCGATACTTGGATAATCTGTCTAGCAAATTGCTCTATTTTGAGAGCACATTAGAGATGATCTACGAGTTTATATTGTTAATGAGTATCAATTTTATGTTGTTGTATCTATAATATATATATATATATATGTACGTATGTATGAGGCAGACTGTACCAGATAGGCCCGAGTCTTTGTTTGAGGTGTCAGTGGCAATACCACGCGCAATTCGAAAACTACAGTTGTGTTGAATTGATACATCATCACTGCCTGGCCTTAACATGTATAACACGGGTAGGTATAGCCCCTTGTCTATCCAGCTACTTCACATTTATACCCATATTATTGAATGTTATGAATTAATTTGGCTTATTTTTGTTATTCTCACATGCAAACAATTGGTCAATTTCATTGATGATTCTAACACATGTACATGTATTAAAAGTGATTTTAATACGATAATTAACCGTTTTAATTAACACCACCATCGTCCATGTAAAAATGTTAATTTTCACAATGACCTCAAATCAGGTTTTAATGAGAAAACACCAGAAACTTGGTCGTAACTTATGATTTATGTATCTGTACTTGGATCTTTGAGCAGTGCTAGGGTGACCTCCCCTTGCAGGCTGTTGGGGTATTATCATATGCCATTTACTTCATGTGCAAGGTTGCCAGTAGTGGGGGTGGTGTTGTGTGCAAATGATGCCCTCTAAGCGCCCAGTCATAGAATCTGGGCAGCACAATTCTGGGATCTCTAGTAAGCACAGGAAAGGACAGACTGTACCACAGGATTGAGCCACCAGTATGTGAAATGGCGTGGATGGGGTGAGTGTGTACATATAGATCTACAACCTAGGCATGATATGAGGACAGAATCATAGAGTAAGTTAATCTGGTGGAATGTAGACTTTATGCTTATACAGGTATAATGTCGTCTTCAATCCATATGTATGTAGAGGAAAGACCTACAGATTCCCTTGAATGCTATTGCTATTCCGTAGCCAATTTCCATCAGACAAGGCTAATTTTGATCAGATCTGTCTGATATCTGCCTCAGTATTTTTGCTCGTGAAATCCAGTACGACACGATGAGCTAAGTAATTGTCCTGCCAAGTCCTTTTTCTCTGGAAAACACAGTGAGTGAATGCCTGCGAACAATCTGTAATGTTGTAATGTTTTTGTTTTCCATGCTTTAGAAAACTGCTGAAGAGTATTGTAACCCTTTGTTGTAACTCTACAATTTCTTCACCATATCAAGGTGTTCCTACAGGCATGACAGGACAGCATGCAGTTATAGGGCATTGAAAATGGCTTCTGGATGGTTATTCAAAATTATAATGTTATGGAAAAAAAAACCAGCAAAGAAGAAAGGTACAATACTGGTATATCAGTGAATCTAATGCCATGTAGGTCTCTTTGTTTTATTTTCACATTTTTGTTGCCCTTCACCACACTGATGACTGCAATTCTATACTCATGTGTAGATAGAGTAAGAATACTGAGTGGGATAATTGCTGTACAGGGTCCTTTAGTCATCGAATATTCACATAGTTCCACTTTGAAAAGTTAAGAGGCCTCACCCTCTCTCACTCTACAGTATTATGTCAAGCGTTAATATTCACAACTAATACACCATGGGGTGTAGGATACACTATATGTAAATGGACATTATTTAGAGGGCGACATACAGCTCTAGGCTGGGGGAAGAGTTGTGGGCAGTGAAACTATCCTCGGTGTGATTTGTGAGGATATCTCTTCTCCGGACGTATCATATTCAGATCTACAACTAATATCTCTTCCCCTGACCCTATCATCATATTCAGATCTACAACTAATATCTCTTCCCCTGACCCTATCATATTCAGATCTATAACTATGATATACATATTATATATCAATGTAAGGTTTTACCCTTAGCATACTCCCACACTTTGCCATTATCACCTTTAACTGCAGGAGTATTACACATGCATTTAGTCAGACAGGAAATGAAAATGAATGCTTCGATATTGCCAGTTCAGTGTAATTTCAATAGGAATATAATACATGAAAATTGACCAGTTTATTTATAAATTTGCAATGGTTTGACAAAGGTGATCATTTGGTTTGGAGTAGTCCATAAAGAATGCATGGTGGGCGATTCAACATACAGGGAGATTTGAAATTTGAAGCAATCTATACTTACTAGCTGATTTGATCTCTTATCAGTGAACACATGAAGAGGACCTGCTCATCCAATAGGATAACTGGAATATCTTCATACCTGGCCAGCTGAAAAAGAGCTGATCTGTTCGACCTGAAAATCGGCTGTCACTGGAAATCACTTCAGGCTGTTGGACAAGCAGGACTGGCTTATCCTATTGATTTATAAGCATGTGTGTAATGTACATACAATGCCACAACTTCGTCTCCTCTCTGGCAATGTATTCCTCATTTATATGTAGCTACAAATTATTTGTATATCAGTTTCATATTTCTGTTTGATGTTTGTTGAAGATTTTAGCTCGTTAAGACCACCTGCCTGTATGCGCTAGATCCACAAATTGCTGATCTTCCCATATCCTTGCAAGTGATGATGGGGTGTGACTGCATCTTCTTGATAAATTCCAGTAGCATCTCCACAAACAATGCTCCATTATCATCTCTGTAACGCAGACCTCCCCAGAATTTGTGCTAAATATAAACTTTCGTTCGTATTGATCCACTATTGTTGGAGTTTAATCCGCATTTCATATTGCGCAAGTCATCTGTACATGTTACTATTGACTGCGCAGTTTTTCTTGTCAACTGACATTGTATGACTTGTGATTATTCAATTGTACAGCCATGACATATTAGCTTTGAATGTCTGGTTTGTAGATGTTTTTAAATTACTGGCAAAGTTCTGTCAATAAAATTAAGACATTGACAATTATATGCAACATCTTCTGTTTCCCTTATTATGCCTTTTTCCTTATTATGCCCCCTCCCCATCAGACTGTTGTGGTATACAGGCTGAGCAAATTCCTCAACACATGCACCTCAGTTCCTTCCTGTCTATCCACCTATTCCCTTGTGCATGAACCATCCGTTCTCCCCTGAAGTCAGTTCGACCTTCCACCAAGCAACCACTAACATTGCTCTCCATGCAATATAGGGTGTTGATGATGTGACACAATGCCGCACTTCAGTATAAGATGTGATTGTGAACAAGTTCATGGAGAACATGCTCTTTGCCAGGACACTCTAGCCTGAAGTCTCCAGCTATTCCGTCGACAAAATTTGGTTCAACGGACCCAGAAAGACCCCTGATATTGGTGAAAATTTGTCCGAGTGCATGGAACTTTGTACGCGGGTGAGGAATATTTCAAGAGCGCAAAGAATGGATGGGGAGAGCGCCAGGATTTCTGGTCCATACACACAGAATTAGATGGATAAGGAGTTTGCTAGGCTGGATATAGGAATCGCTTTGTCCGTCCATATCCTCAAACTTGCCTGCATGATATATCAGTTACTATTTGATCGAAAATTGCTACACTTGCATAGAAGCAGCCAAGTACCTTGCAGATGTGCGCTGTCCGGTTTCAATAATTTTTCCTTGAGTTCGGACCCTTTATCGATGCATCGATATATGCTGGTCCGACCCATATCAGTTAAAGTTCAGTGGACAACTTGGAGACTCATGGAAGGTGCATAGACCCTTTTGATGTGCATTGTCCGGTTTACCCCTCGACCAAATCTGGCCTTAGCACAGTCATTGCGTACATCCGCCTCCGTTTTCTCGTTGCCACCATATCTCGGGGAATGAATATGTCTATGAGCACCAAACTTTAATACAGCACACAATCGTGGTCACCGAGCAGAAGCCTTATTAACAAGAGCCCAAGGGGCTTCGATATACGCCCGTGTATCTGGAATTACATTGGTCCAAATTTCAAGGTTGTTTGATAGCCTTGATTCCAATTGGTAGCTAGCCTACAATTTTGTGCTTCTGAGAATGTAAAATATATATCTTATATTGAATTATAAACTAAAACGAGCTTAACTCTTGGTAACTAGTTGACCTTGAAGCAAGACCCGAGAGCTCACATATCCCACACTGAAATCGACAATAGTCAACACGAAAATAGTAGTTTTCCTGCAAATGAATTCCTTTCAGACGAGATAATTTTTCTTGAAGGAAGAAGAAAGTGATGAAGTAAACCTTTGTTCTTGAGTTAATAAAGAGGTATGAAGTTCATAAAGGACCCCTCTCCCCGTTAAATTACTAAATGTATGGTTTTTACTTCACAACAGTTTAACTAAATGTAGCTGTTTCAAATATGGGAGAAAACTCCACAGGATGAATGCCATATACATGTAGGGGAGAGAACTCTGAATATTCCAACCTAACACACGGTCAGCTAAACTTGATTCTGTTTTGAAGGACTGTGACCTTGACCTTGGACAAATTTATCTCAAAATGTATGGCTCCTCTTTGCCATGCGAGCAAGGTATACTCAAAGTTTGGTACCATTCCATACCTTGAGACTAGAGATATCGCATGGACAACAAATGTTAATGGATGAATGGACAACAAATGTGAATGGACAGAACGCAACATCGCATTACATGACCTCGTCTTCGACAGGCATATGAAAATGTGATTTCCTGATTTTGGGGTCACAGTTACCTTTACCTTTGACCTTGACCTAAATTTTGGTACACGACACTTCGTCTTCCGTCAATGGACAGAAAAAAATCATGATTTTTATGAATTTCATGATTTTGGGGGTCACAGTGACCTTGACCTACATTTTGGTATGTGACATATGTACCCCTAATGAATCTACGGACACAAAACAAAGTAATTTTCAAAGATTTCTTGATTCTGGAGTCGGTGACCTGGACTATTGTAATTGACCTTGACCTTAATTTTGGTACATGACAAACCATCTCCCCATAATTTCTCAATGGACACAAAAAATCATGATTTTTAACAATTTAATGATTTTGGGGTCACAGTGACCTTGACCTTTGACCTACATTTTGGTATGTGACATGTCCCCCTAATGTATCTACTGACACCAAAAAAAATGTTTTTTTAAAATAATTTCCTGATTTTGGGGTCACAGTGACCTTTGACCTTGACCTAATTTTTAGTATGCGACACTTCATTTCCCCCTATTGAATCCACTCACCAAATATTAATTTTTAATGATTTCCTGATTTTTAGGTCACACTGACCTTTGACCTTGATTCTGGTGTCACAGTGATCTTGACTATTGACCTGGATCTAAATTTTGGTACATAGACAAAACGGCTACCCATAATTTCTCAATGGACTCAAAAAATCATGATTTTGACAATTTCATGATTTTGGGGTCACAGTGACCTTGACTTTTGACCTTGACCTACATTTTGATATGTGACACATTGTGTCCCCCTAATGTATCTACTCGCACAAAGAAATGTTATTTTTAATAATTTCCTGATTTTTGGGTCAGTGACCTTTGACCTTCGACCTTGACATATATTTTGGTATGCGACACCTCATTTCCCCCTATTGAATCCACTCACAAAAATTAGTAATTTTTAATGATTTCCTGATTTTTCCGTCACACTGACCTTTGACCTCTAACCTCGACCTACATTTCGTATGCAACACATCGTTCCCCCCTAGGGCATCCACTCACCAAAAATTAGAACTGTAGATAGAAAACTGTCAATGGTCAATGGATTCCTGATTTTAGGCAACAGTGACCTTTGACCTCGACTTTGGTACGTGACATCGTCTCCACCTAGCGTATCCACTCACAAAAAATTGCAACTGATAAAAAACGTTCACAGATATAGACCGGATACGAACACTTCAGTGATTTCCTGTTTTTTAGGCCAGTGACCTTTGACCGTGACCTTCATTTTGGTACGCGACACATCGTCTCCCCGTAGGGTATCCACTCACCAAAAATTAGAACTGTAGTCCGAAAACTGTCCCAGATATAGACCGGACACGAGGGACGGACACACGGACGGACGGACACACGGACGGAAACCGCCATCACATAATACGTTGGCGGACGTATAAAAATCAGTGAGATTGACCCATATTCTTCCCGATCAAACCAACAATTTTCATAGCTGAAGAAGGACTGCCTGGGAGTACAAAACGTGCATATAGTCTTAAAGCAGAAGCAATTGTACCAATTTTTCTTCTGGGTCAAGGTGGTGCATTGGCCAATGGCTGCTTCCCACCATATTTCAATGTAATAAAGCCTAAGCTTACTGAACTCGAGGCACACATCTGGTCATGGATTTCAGGCAAAATTGTTCTTGAGGTATTGTCATGTATGTACCTCCATTTATTCATCTCAATTTTCGATAGGCTACTGTTTCATGTCCGATGAAGTTTGGTGTATCGGATGGTCATGAGAAAACCGACCTTTTGGGGTCGCCAGGTCAAAGTCGGTGCATCCGAGTTCAACATGAATTGCAGGCAAGCACCTAAAAGGTGCGTGGACCCCTCAGCCTGGTTTTTTTTTAGTCAAGTAGGATCAGGGCTGCATCTAGAGCCAATTTAGTTCCGGAAAACGTATGGGCGCCCAAAACTCAAATGAAACAAAAAACGAAAGTGTTGTTGTTCAATTTGAAAGGATTTCTGAAGGAGATGCTCCTAGAAAAAGTTTCTGGGAGCCTCAATATCAATCCGATTGCATAGCTGGGTATTGAATTTCATGTTAACCCTACCTGGCCTGGGGGGGGCTCCGCCCGTTGGTTTTTTGCTTGTATCTCCGGAACGACAAAAAATCGAGAGCTGAAACTCCGTGACTTTTTCGCTTATCATATTGGGGTCATTTTGAGCCTATTTGCATGACCCTTTTCTGGATCAGCAAAGGATCATGGGTAAATTCAAAATGGCGGCCATGTGGGGGTACCAGAAAAGTGATGTTTTCGCCATATTTCTTCAAAAATTACGCAAAAATTCAGCAAGTTGATTCAACGCGATTCGATGCATTTTTCTGAAACATATGTCTTAGCATCACCAAAAAACACCTCCTGATTTGTTCCCCCTCCCTCTCTTCCCCCATTAACCCTACCAGGCCTGGGGGAGGGGGGCCAAAATGCCCTCCTACCAAACTTTCTGCGATATCTCCGAAACGCCAAAAAATGGAGAGCTGAAACATTCGTCACATTATAGGGTATCGTATTGGGGTCATTTTGAGCCTATTTGCATAACCCCACGAGCAGAGGATCATGGGTAAATTCAAAATGGCGGCCATGTGGGGTACCATAAAAAGTTATGCTTTCATCATATTTCTTCAAAAATTTTGCTTTTATCTACGGAAAAGTGGGTAAAACTTATTTTATTTCATATCAGATTATTATTTACTCATTTATCATGCAGTTTTTGCGAAGAAAAAACAAAAATAAAAAAAATCGACGATTTTGACCGAAAATCGTCCAAAAATGCTCTTTTTGAAAATGATGTCACAGTGACGTCATCATGGCGGCCATCTTGGATTTTCTTACATTTTCTGGTAGAGCTTGACCCAAAGATATAGTGTGGTAAGTTTCAGCCCTCTAGCCTTAGCGATAGCGAAAATATATAGGGGGGGCACTTTCCGCCCCCCCCCCCCAGGCTGCGATACACCCCAAATCACCCAGGCCAGATAGGGTTAATAAACCTGTTTTGTGAGAGGCTCTTTGCGCCGAAATTCACTAAAAAAATTGGACCCTCAATAATGTATTACGAAAAGGAGCTGGGAGTTTGGGATGGGAACCTGCACAAAATTCCTGGATACAGCCCTGCGGATACAGTTTGTGTGATTTCTGTACCGCATATAATAGACTTCGTTTTTACGTGGGTGGTGTGCTGGGATTACAGCATGTAAGAAAGTGTAGCTTTATCAGTGGCAATTTATGCATTACACAAGTGTGATAATGGCAAAGAAACACACTGATTGACACAGGCCAACCATTATCATTATTAGTGGGAGGGGGGGATAAGCTCCAGGTATGCAACCTGGTTCAAAATTGCCCACAGTCAGGCTAAAAATGGGCTGTCCTTATCACTCATTTTAAATAATTTCCAAGGTACAGTAACATGTTTGGTGACAAAAATTGAAGCATTATATTGTACCAGTTAAATGTGTGGACACATATATGGTTCATGCAAAAGTTTTAGAATAAATCATATGATGTAGAATAGAATGATTTAACAGCAAATTGAAGAAAAATGTTGTCCTTCATTTAAGGTGACGCGGAATTCAAACTAACCGGGGTTCAATACTGCAGGGATTCCCCTGCCAGTTATTTCATATTTCACTTCAGAAATAAATTATATTTTGTGCAAAAGCTTTAGGATAAATCAAATGATGTGGAATAGAATGATTTAATAGCAAAATTGAAGAAAAATGTTGTCCTTCATTTAAGGCGACACGAAATTCAAACTAACGGGTTCAATATTTCATATCATACTTCTGAAATAAAATATGGTTTGTGCAAAGCTTTCCGATAAATCGATGTAGCAAACTTGAAGAAAAATGTCCTTCATTTAAGGTGACGCGAAATTCAAACCTGACAGGGGTTCGATACTGCGGGACCCCCTCGCCGGTTATTTCCTCTTGTACTTCTGAAATAAAATAATGCCACCAACCTGTTAGTTATTACTATAAAGGGATAAATTAGTTGATTCAGCATGTGTGTGTGAAAAAGCAACGCACACTGCATCTCGTACATGTCACATGAGGCTGGGAAGCTGTGTTTAGAAAAAAGTCCAAAACTTTAAAATTTAGTGCCCCAGGGGTGGGGAAATCCCCCTGAGGGTAGTGCAAAGGTTGAACAAGTGTAGCATCATGCAAGCTCCCAGAATATATGGGAATTGGGGGGTTCCATTCAATGATAATCTTGAATGGGCCAGGCTTTCTTTTATCAGGGAACCTTCAAAAGTCACAATGAAACATGCAACCAAGGGTTCCCGATGAGCATAGATAACAATGCAAAAGCTAAGCCATCAATAAATAATAAAAAATTAATTCAGGAAGCTCTCACCAAAGTTTGGTCAGGCCCTACTTCATAGATCTGCAGATATAAAGGACAAGAACATGTTGACGGACGTATGTACATGGCAACGACAAGACCCCACAAACCCCCACCTGATGAATGCTTTTCCAACAAGAGCCCCAGCTCAGGGGCTGCAATATATGCCTGTACATGTTAAATTACATAGTCCAAATTTCAAGATTGTCCTAATTGATAGCTAGCAATCCAGATAAAGATCTAACGTTTAGCGCTTTAGTAAACACTTATGACATCTTTTAAACTGAAAGGAATCTACAATTTACATATCCCACACTGAAATCAAAAATGGTCCAACAAGAAAATGTTAATTTTCCTTCAAATAGTAAACCTTTGTTCTTGACAAACAGATATAAAGGACCTCTCTCCCCCTTGGAATTAGTACTTTGCAAGGTTTTTATTTCACAACAGTTTAACTGAATGTAACCGTTTCTTACATGTATCAAACAAGGGAGACCATGCCATTTTGGCGGGCATATAAACTAGAGCCTATAGGCTTTTTTATATATCGATGTCTGGGAATCATAGAAACGACTGCATGGTATTTGTCATGCCTGTGATCATCAGCATACATCTGAACTTCATCACGGTTTTTGGGCAAAACCTAAATAGTCAAGTATTTTATTTTTATCAAAATAATACATCCAAAAAAAAAACACTTTCAGTCCTTTGTCTGTCTGACAATAATAAACTTCATGAACAGATGAAATGCCAATAAATTGTGCTATATAAGTTTACTGCCTATAGTGCCACTCAATGAACAATATCACGAAACTACAAGATGACGCAAAATCCTCAGATGTGGCCTGGGGAATGTAGATATTGGACTCGAGTCATCAGAATTTCATATATTTAAAAAAATGGCCATTTGGCTTCACTGGATTTGAAGGAAACTACAGATAGCCCTACAGGCACATCATATTTAGATCTATATCTCTATAAAAATGAAGCGGGCATTCTCTCTCGTCGACTTTATGACAAAAGAGATGATTACAATTTCGACATCGTAAACTATCCCTTTCTGGACAGTAATATTCCAGTGGGACCTGCATATGGCGTATACATATCTCTCTTAGTAGCATTTGCTAGATCCTGTGTTAAATGTGACGATTTCAATCAACGTTACAAAACATTGGTGCAGAAACTTAAAAAACTGGGCTATTCCACCAAGCGCCTACACTCAAAGTTTCTCAAATTTGGCGATACATATCGCATGCTGATAGCAAAATACGAACGTAGCGTGCAAGATCTATGGCGCTACGTTTCGTAACTTGTGTCTAATTCCGCTTAACCCGGGGCTAGGGGCCGTATGAACCCATGTACTTCAAGATCCTCATGGTACTCATATGAACAGTCACAATCAAAGCGTGACTGAGATACATCATTCTTTAGATGACGACTTTACAACGAATATTATGGATTAAGAATACTGATCAGCGATACGGATTTGATATTTTTGGAACATCATGATGTCTTGCCGGCATCATTGAAAACTGTTGACCGCTTCTCTCTTGCAGGAAACAAGCCTATGTTTATGTATACTATGATTGTCTTTTTGAATTTGGTGCTAATACTGTTATATGGAAAATGGAATAGGTCTTTGGATTATGGACGCGGATATTCTCTAATGGACGATGGCTGGATTATGAATGACGGACTAGACGCTTGTAATTACAAGGGATGTGAATTATAACACTGGGAATGTTACATTCATGTTCAGAAAAATAGAATTACTTTTCCCTGATTAAGAAGCAAATTTCCATTTTTGTGAAAAAACAAATATTATTTTGAGATGCAAAAATGCATCTCCATGATTCGCCAACACCACCAAAATCTTGTCAGTCCTTTGCCTATCTTGCAAGATCATTATACCCAAATTTCATGGAAATCAAACACGTTGTTCAGAAGATATGATGTTACACATGTTTACCTGCATTCATGTCTATAGCGCCACCTAGTGACGATCAAATGCCACGAAAAACAAGCAGATGAAATCTAAAGCTCTACGGAGATGGCACATAA
The DNA here is from genome assembly GCA_036873755.1 of Hanleya hanleyi. NCBI lineage: Eukaryota > Metazoa > Mollusca > Polyplacophora > Lepidopleurida > Hanleyidae > Hanleya > Hanleya hanleyi. Next base: position 21,106 of record JAVTVY010018514.1, read on the forward strand.
GAGTTTAATAGAAAAAAAACTGTAATCGTGATAATGGTTATGGAGGTTTTGATGTTAAGTCAGATAAATGAGATTTTTCATTTAAATGGCAAATTGGTTCGCACCGAAAGGGAATTATCATGTCGGCAATCCTATATTTATGCTTGGCAACCTAGAATAGAACAGTTTTTAAATATTTCTCCAAGCGAATTGGTTAATTTTCATTTAAAGAAAAACTTTTTTTTTTGAGACGCAAAAAACTTGCATTTATAGTCATGCCAGCTACACCAAAATCTTTTCAGCACATTGACTATCCTTCAAGGCCATTGTAATAAAATTTCAAAGAAATCAGACAAGCCGTTCAGACGAAATCGTCAAGAGACAGGTTTACCTATACTCTGACTACAACGCCACCTAGTGGTGAGCAGCGGGTATCGAAACACAACCAGACAAATTTCCCAGGCCTAAGGAGATAGCACACAAAGTCTGACCCGAAAATATTTAACGGTTTCAGAGATATTCACGTTTAAAGTCACGGCGGCAGCGGCGAATCCGGCGGAGCCGTTTCTCATGAAAACATAAGAGCATCCACTTTGTGGAAATGCTCTAATTCTTTATGGAAGAGGGCTGGTTAGAGGATTTGGACATGACACTTGATCAAGCTGTTGGTAATTAACTCTTTACCATAACATGGATTAATGACAAAAGAATTTATGGCCAATATTACTCTGAGTAAGCTACTTGTACATGTATATTAGTTGCTAAAGCTGACAAAACTGGGTCAGCAGAAGAACTGACCTAGAAAGCTACCCACAGTTTGCTGTAGGTACATGAAAACCACTGGCTTCAGTGGCTATGTTACATTGTTGAAGAGGGTCTCAAGGAGGGGGAACTCTCAAATTCATTTGCCAAAATTTCCTTTCAGACACAGTGAAAACAAAGAAATGAGGAAAGTGAAGAGGAACATGAAATTGGAAATGCAGTATACAACAAATATACATTAATATTGACCAAACAAGCCATTTCATGTCAAACTAGAGCCTTAGGCACTGAAACGGGGCTATTTAAATGTAAAATAGGCTGTTGGAATAATTCCACTAACTCTTTGATGTTCCATCTCATGACGAAGAGCCATACTTGTAGTCTCACACATTCCTCTCAACAAGGATCTCTAGTGCATTAGTGTAATTGTACACATATATATTTTTAAAAAAACGTTGAGACAGACATTTATTATGAAACCAACCTGATGAAATGATAAAATAATGTCTTCACTGCATGTTACCAATATTTGTAAAAAAATTCACTTTTTTCAGATAATCGAAAGCATATCCTTCAGCAGTAAATAACAATACGAAGCTGCGCATCTGAAAACCCCTCGGCTCTGGGTAGATTCATAATGTATTCAATTTGACCCAAGATGTCAGGAACACCAAGCAGTCAAGTCACAAATATACAGATTATCAAAAATTTTGCGATTAGGAATGACCCCCAAGGTTTCCGTCCAATCAGAGAAACTGGTTTTCATTACATAAGTTTCTTGATGCATCAATGATGTATACCAAATTCGAGCATTTAAACGGTATCAGAGATAGAGATCATTAATGATCTCGCATAAATTAAAGATGGCCGCTCATCCTTCCCGCCACTCAGAGGAACTGATGTGGTTATTAATTGAAAGTCACTTGATACATTGATGCTGTATACCAAGTTTCGTATAGAACACTGAAATGGTATCAGAGATATACATCATTAAAGATTTTGCATAAATTAAAGATGGCCACCAAGGTTTCCGCCCAATCAGAGAAACCAGAACTGTCATTTGTCGTAAGTCTCTTGATGCATCGATGATGTATACCAAATTTTACATCGAGCACTTGAACGGTATCAGAGAACGAGATCATTAATGATTTTGCATAAATTAAAGATGGCCACCCATCCTTCTCTCCACTCAGAGGAACTGATGTGGTTATTCATTGGAAGTCTCCTGATACATCGATGCTGTATACCAAGTTTGGTTAGAACACTTAAATGATATCCGAGATAAATATCATTAAAGTTTTTGCATAAATTAAAGATGGCCGCCAAGGTTTTCAGTCAATCAGGTCCCGATTTAAAGTATCTGTATGCATCGATGATGTATACCAACTTTCATATAAAACAATTGAATGGTAAGAGAGATATGTATCATTATCGATTTTGCATAAATTAAAGATGGCCTCCAGGATTTCCAGCTAATCAGAAAAGCCGGTTTGGTGAATGTTGCTTGATGTATCGATGATGTATACCAACTTTCGTATTGAACAGTTGAATGGTTTCCGAGATATGGATCATTATCCATTTTGCATAAAATTAAAGATGGCCGCCAAGGTTTCCACCCAATCAGGTCCCAATTCAATAGGCTTCTGGTCCTTGACTAGGTAAATAAGCATACCAAATTTGGAATTCTTCAGTGGAACCGTTTTCCGTCTTTCTCGCTCACGTACTGACGTACGAACAGACAGACGTACAAGACGACAATACCCCATGGCCAAAATTGGCCGAGGGGTAAAAATGAATATTGAGATACAATGTAAAATCCTCATGGTTAGATGGACTGGAGCTATGCTGGGATGCATCCTCTCATGGCATCATATTGTTTCATGTACCTCCTCCCAAGTATATTACAGTTCTATTTGGTTATCTCCGCTGTCACCTTACAGCTTCAAAACTGTGATATGCAGAGCTCTTTCTGTAGATCAGGGGGAAATGCTTGCAACATTCCATGAATATTTCAGAAGTAGAATGGAAAGAAAACATTTCTGAATACAGGGAAATTATTACGTAAATGATTTGACCACCACTGGATTTTAGAAACTTACTATAAAAAGATAATGCAGAGGGTCTTGAGGGGTAAGCTTAAATGGCGAAAATTCCAAACTGTAACTCAACACACATATTTCATGAAAATGTAAATGAATACAGGCAAAGTGAAATATCCCATTGTTTTCTACAATGAATTACACTTATACTAGTATTATTTAATACTAAATTACTGCCCAAACACGCTTTCTAATGAGAATGAGTTAGTCCCACAAAATCACTCAACATGCGCCTCTCAAAATCTGTGGTTTAGCAGACGACATATTTTGAGCACGAAAGTAGTGCCACTGGAAAATGAACGAAAACACGCATAAAATTAGATAAATGGAAATGTAACTTAAACATATCAGACCTGCAACTATACGCGAACATTAAAAACACAGAAACCTGGACACTCTTAAAGAAGGAAGTTTCAGACCTCTTTCTTGTCGTGTAAGAACTCTATCTTTTGCTGTGTTAGCAAGACACAGAGCTGGTGCTCAATTTTTTCTGACTACAATACAGGACCATTAGTCCCTACGGGCCTACATCGCCCCGTGAAAAATTGTGACATACACAGACCAAAAATCAACCAGCATTTTCCTCTTATAGTCCCTGGTTTAGCAGACGACAGTCTCTGGTCTAGCAGACGACATACTTTTACCTAGAAACATCAAACCCTCAAAAACAACAACTGAGCACTTGAAAAAACATCAAAACACATCTACTATACTCAGCTTACATAAAAGAACAACAAAAATAATTCAAAAGACAAAAAAAAAGGTTATCAAGAAGAAAAAGCTTCAGAACTATTTCTTTCAGTGCAAGAACTTTGTTTTATGCAAGAGTAAACCGGGCACTTTCTGTTACAAGAGTTACAGCTCCCCTATATATATCTGGATGACCCTAGGGTCAGGGTCATCAGACCCTAAGGGGTCTACATCAATATACATGTATGAAAACGGTTTAACTAATAGTGATGCCTCCTGCAGTGCTGGTGTGAGACATGCATGAATTGCCAGCTTAGAGGGTCTCCAGTCAATGAAGCTACTATTGCATCTAAGCAACATGTATTCATTTCACCAAAATAATCTCACCTGGAGTAAAAATCGATAGACTAAAGAAATGAGCAATAAAAATGTTTTTGTCAATTTTGACCCAGGTGGATACTGGTCCTTACACATCTTTTTATTCAAATATCGACTATAGTTTTGCTTACTAATGCATAAAGAAAGTCTGAACTAGAGGTTCCGCTTTGACCCTTGGGTTGCCGCTCCTGCATGAAGCCTATGCTGGTTGTTTTTTTAAGAAAAAACATACGTCTCCCCCAACCTCCCACCTTGCCTTGAGTGGGCACATTATTTAAGGGAAAGTGCTATAAAATGAATGTAGCAATAAGTATCCTAAACAAAGATGCGCATCTAAAAATGCTAACTGCGAAGAGGCGATTTTCATTGTTGCAGTAGCCCAGTGAGGAGTCAGGATTTATATAGCAATGAGTGGATTGCCGACACCTACAGCATCCAACCAATGTGAAATACATGTAATTGTGAAGATACAAGAGGCACACCTATAATATACATGCTGTACTGTATAGAAGTTTCATGCATCTGCCTTCAGTAGTTTCCAAGATATGGAGCGAACAAAAACTGGACACAGACAGACAAGCACATTTTGCATGAACCCACACAAGCACTAGCACACACCAAAACCTAATTAGATCACAAGGCCATTTCAATGAAGCTTCCATCCAAGTTTGGTGAAATTTCATCCAGTAGTTCTCCAAATATCTTGTAGACAAGAGTAGTCCTGTACATACATGTAACAAAGATAGACATCAGAAACAGATGGATGCATGCGCTCACACCAAAACATAATCAGATGGGAGGCCATTCCAATAAAGATTCCATCCAAGTCTGGTGAAGTTCCGTGCAGTAGTTCTCCAGATATCTTACAGACAATGCCTGTCTATACATGTAGAAGCAGATGGACAGGCGGACGGACAACAGACCCGGATGAACGCATGCATGCATACCAAAACCTAATCAGATGAGGACCCTATTGCAATGAACATGATGAAGCTTCCATCCAAGTTCGGTGAAATTCCGTCAGGTAGTTCTCCAGATATCTTGCTGACGAAATACATGTACAAGTAGATGGACAGACAGACATGACTGAATGCTCGCACACACACCAACACTTAATCAGATGAGGGGGCTATCCCAATGAAGCTTCCGTCCTAGTTTGGTGAAATTCCGTCAAGTAGTTCTCCAGATATCTTGCAGACAAGGTCTTTCTGCATACACATGTACAATTAGATGGATGGACGGATGGACAATGGACATGGATGAATGCACACACACACACACACGAAAACCTAATCAAATGAGGGGGCTATCCCAATTAACCTTCTATTCAAGTTTGGTGAAATTCTGTCAAGTAGTTCTCAAGATATCTTGCAGACAAGGCCTGTATGTACATGTACAATTAGATGGACGGACGGACAATGGACACAGATGAATGCATACACACACCAAAACCCAATCAAATGAGGGGGCTATCCCAATGAACCTTCCATCCAAGTTTGGTAAAATCCAGTCCAGTAGTTCTTCAGATATCTTGCAGACAATGACTGTATATACATATACATGTACAAGTAGATGGACAGACGGACGGACACCAGACATGGACGAACGCATGTACACACACCAAAACCTAATCAGATGAGAGGGCTATCCCAATGAAGCCTCCATCCAAGTTTGGTGAACTTCCGTCAAGTAGCTCTCCAGATATCTTGCAGACAAGGCCTGTATATACTTGTACAATTAGATGGACGGACACGATGGACACGGATGAATGCACGCACACACCAAACTTAATCAAATGGGGGGGGGGTATCCCAATGAAGCTCCATCCAAGTTTGGTGAAATTCTGTCCAGTAGTTCTCAAGATATCTTGCGAACAAGGCCTGTATATACATGTACAAGTAGATGGACAGACGGACGGACACCAGACATGGATGAATGCACGCACACACACCAAAACCTAATCAAATGAAGGGGCCATCCCAATGAAGCTTCCATCCAAGTTTGGTGAAATTCGGTCCAGTAGTTCTCGAGATATCTTGCAGACAAGAAAAAGGGACGGACGGACAGACAGACAGACGGACACCGGACACGGATGAATGCAAGCACACGCACCAAAACCTAATCAAATGAGGGGGGCATCCCAATGGAGATTCCATCCAAGTTTGGTGAAATTCCGTCCAGTAGGTCTCCAGATATCTTGCAGACAAGGCCTGTATATACATGTACAAGTAGATGGACAGACGGACGGACACCAGACACGGATGAACGCACGCACACACACCAAAACCTAATCAAATGAAGGGGCCATTCCAATGAAGCTTCCATCCAAGTTTGGTGAAATTCAGTCCAGTAGTTCTCGAGATATCTTGCAGACAAGAAAAGGGGACGGACAGACAGACAGACGGACACCGGACACAGATGAATGCACGCACACGCACCAAAACCTAATCAAATGAAGGGGCCATCCCAATGAAGCTTCCATCCAAGTTTGGTGAAATTCCGTCCAGTAGTTCTAGAGATATCTTGCAGACAAGAAAGGGGACAGACAGACAACGGGACGGACGGAAACCGGACACAGATGAATGCACGCACACACACCTAATCAAATGAGGGGGCAATCCCAATGAAGCTTCCATCCAAGTTTGGTGAAATTCCGTCCAGTAGTTCTTGAGATACCTTGACAAGACAAGAAAAGGGGACGGACAGGGGACGGACAGACAGCACAAACACTAGATGTCTCCCCCCAACATAGTTGGGGGAGACATAATTATGGGTTTTAGCTTGCTAATATTTCGGTGGTGGCCTAATGGTTAGAGTGTCGGCCTCATAAGTGGTACGTACTGGGTTCAATTCCAGGCCGGGTCATACCAAAGACTTGAAAAATGGAACTTGTTGCTTCCTCGCTTACACTCAGCATTAAGAGGATAGAACAAGGACTGGTACACTCAGTGTCAGTATAATGTGCCTGAGTGGGGTGTCATGTCTGCCTATGGCATATTTCAGTGGGACAGCACTATGAAAATGGCAGGATTAGATCTGCTCTGTTACAGCTGAAAAAATGTTGAAAGCGACATTAAACTCTCTTCACTCACCCGCTAATATTTCTTACTTTAGAGATATATTCCACTTTTCATGGTGGATAAGTAACAGCCCAAGCTGCTTAACTGATCTCTCACTCCCCCAACCCTTTTCTTATTTTTTCCTGGAACCCTTGCTGAGTAACCCTGGAGTACAAAAATTAAACATTTATAAACAATGTTTCTATTTGTTACCAAATCAAACCTGCTTTAATTAATGCCTTAATCTCCGTCAGGAAGATAAATTCAAACCGTAAAAACGGAAGTTAAAACTAAAAGTTATCTCCCCTAGAGGAGAGTTGTCCGCCCCTAGGAGAGCTCTCCCATTCATCCCAGTGGAGTTACTATAAAAGGCTCTGCTCAAATCATTCCTATCCTCTTTCTCATTGTAACAAACCGAGACCTGTAGTGTGCAAGGCCGCGGCATGAGGGGACGGAAGGGAGGGACAATTAAATTAAAGCAGGTTTGATTTGGTAACAAATAGAAACATTGTTTATAAATGTTTAATATTTGATTCCCAAATCGTAAACCTGCTTTAATTAATCCCTCAGTACCAACATATGGAGGTGGGAACCTCGGCCTTGTTGTAGCTCCAATAGCAGGCTAAGTAACCGCTGGGATGACACAGACATGGGCATAAACATGAGACATTAATACTCAACACGTGGAACCCTGGTCAGAGACGTAAAAGGGTAATTCATGGATTTGATACAGTCGTACTTATCTTGAGTGTCTCCATCCATGTAGCTGTGCTCGTGGTGTGGTACGCAAACTCTACCAAGTTGAAGGATTCCTCGGCCCCTTAGGCTACTAGGTCTTCTTGGTAGGCACTGTATGTCCTGGGTGGGGCAATAGCCAGCAGTCCGTGCATACAGGAAGATACTTGGCTGGACCTTAAGAATGGGGAGAGCATATACTGCCCAGAGCTTAGAGGGCGCCAAGCCACACCACTCTCAGTCCGCAAGCCGTCTTATGTCAACTCTCCATACTTGGACCTTGAACTTGAACAGGTCTTGTAGGATGCGTTGGTGTTGACTGCGTTTGCTCCCCGAGTCAACTCTACGCAATCGTCAACTCTCTGTACTTTATTCGACTGTGGAGACACTGGCAAAGTGTCAATACTTCGTCTTGTGAGTTGAGCGTAGGTGACCCAGCTGAGATCATCTGGGAGGAAGTCAGTTCAATCTGAAATGACACAAGCAAAACTGCAGTAAAGTCAAATATTAAAAGTCAGACTTGTGTCAGGCCTAAAATGATGACTTGAGAGATAGCGGCTGGCAAACTGACCTATTACTACTGAGTAGATAACATTTATATCCAATTATTTTTAAGATAACATTTATATCCAATTATTTTTAAGATAACAGTCTCTCAGTAAGGTACAATTACTAGTGCTGGAAAAAAGGTCAGACTGTGCGAGACACGAACCCGCGTCCTCAGAGTTCGATACCAAATCGCCAGCAGTAACAGCAAACGGCCCAGACCACTCGGCCATCTCAGCCTCTATCTAAAATGATCACAGGCATGACAATAAATCTCAACAAAAGAACCCTGGTCGGTAATGCAGTGGGTAATTATGGAGTAGTAATAGAAGATACTTATCTTTTGAGTGTCTTCCTCCATGTAGCTGTGATCGTGGTGTGGTACATACTTCTACCAAGCTGAAGGATACCCCCGGCCGCTTAGGCTACTAGAAGGTCTTCTTGGTAGGCACTGTATGTCCTGGGTGGGGCAATAGCCAGCAGTCCGTGCATACAGGGAGATACTTGGCTGGACCTTAAGAACGGGGAGAGCGTATACTGCCCGAAGCTTAGAGGGCGCCAAGCCACACCACTCTCAGTCCACAAGCCGTCTTATGTCAACTCTCCATACTTGGTCCTTGAAAGTTGAACAGGTCTTGTAGGATGCGTTGGAGTTGACAGCGCTTGCTCCCTGAGTCAACTCTACGCAATCGTCAACTCTCTGTACTTTATTCGACTGTAGCCGACACTGGCAAAGTGTCAGTTCTTCGTCTTGTGAGTTGAGCGTAGGTGACCCAGTTGAGATCATCTAGAAGGAAGTCAGTTTCAACCTGAAATGACACAAGCAAATCTGCAGTTAAGGTAAAGATTAAACTCACCATAGTGTCAGGCGTCTTAGATTGATTAGAGTCCATGGCCGGCCATCTGACTTATTTCTTCCTTCTTAGGTGATCATGTCATATGTGGACAAATGTTATGCGATGATACAAAAATGCCGCCCCCCCCCCCTTTTTTTTGAAAATTTACTTGACCACGTGCTGGGCAGCTACCAGCGGCCCAAGCATGGTCACCCTATCTGACTGCATTGACATATCTCTCAGATAGAAAATGGTGAACGTGGAGTTTGCCGTCCAGGCACAAGACTGGACAATGTCATGGAGGGACAAGTTCTTCCATAAAGGCCATGACGTAGCGATGGCACGAATCTCATGAGAAGAAGAAGTAGACAGTAGTGGGGGAGCGTCAATGGCCAATAGATAAGACCACTTAAGGGTCTTCTTCAACCACGCGGCAATGGTATTCTTAGTAATGTCACGCATTGCGGACGGGTGAAGGGACAGAAATAACAGACGACGAGAGCCGCGAGCGGAATCGATACGAGTAAGGTAGTGGTGAATGGCTCGAAAAGGGCATAACAGAAAGGTCGTCTTCGAGGCCATGCACGAAGTCTGACAACGCAGGGATGGAGTACGAACATTGAGCGCACGGACCTAAGCGAACAGACTCATTTTGGCGATGAACTCAGGAATGGGTCGAAAGGAAAAGCGAGACCAATCCGCAGTCCAGGTCATAGATGATCTCTCAAGAGCATGAAGTTCAAACACACTAGACGCCAAAGCAAAAGCCGCCAGCAAAGCAGACTTGTAGGAAACAGCTTAAAGAGAGGCGGACTGTAAAGGTTCAAAGGGCGGACGAAACCGAGCATACAGAACCACATGAATATCCCAATTCGGTAACAGCTGGCGAGTACGGCGAGACTGTAAGTGAAAGCCGAAAGGGCGCAGAGATATTGTCGTTTAGACAAATGACGATGCCGGTAGAAAATGTAAAAACCCTAGCCCAAGCAGACCGGACCCTTAAAGGGTGCCGAGTTGAACTTCATATCACGATAAAGGTGAAGGAAGAAGTCAAATACAGGGAAGCAAAGAGACACAGTCGGGAAGGGCATCACATTCTCGGCACCAGGACAAATAAATCCACTGCAGAGACCGAACCCGGAAAACGAACATAGTGAGTAAGGTCCCGCATAGAAATGAAAAGTCCTAAAGTTGATGACAGAACCATAATGTCAAAGTCTAACAAACTGGTGCAACGGTCTATCCGGGAACGAAGTACTTGAAGGAGAAAGTCGAAAAACTGTCCCCCAAGTACACCGTGAAAAACATTGTGTTGTTTAAGCACAATCCTGTGGTAAAAAGGATTTCAACACAAAATGTTTGTGTGTTGAAATCAACATGGTTCTGTGTTAAACATAAATCAACACAAAAGCTGTGCTGAATTCAAGACCAATTACTGTTGATTCCAACACAATTTCTGGAATCAAAAAGGCTTGAACACAACTCTCTTCGTAGTGTAACGACGAACCTAAGTAAACCTCGATGTGAAAACCCGAGAGGAATTGATACAAGGGGAAGGTTGACGCCAAACGGAAGGACTTCCACTCCCACCGACGACCGACGATGGAGAATCGAAGGAAGTGCCGAAAAACGAGGATGAATAGATATAAAATATGCATCTCGCAAACGAAGAAATGACGTAAGGAACGGCGTTATGGCGTACCGGAACGTCTAACAGATGTACGCGAACGACGCACAAGTGTATGAGAAAACACATGACGGCGTAATGAAACGTCGTCAAGGTGTAACAGAAGGACGTAATCGTGAAAAATGAGAGAAACGTTGTGTGTGATAAACGACGTAGTGATTTCCCCATTTGCATCAACATAATGTATATACATGCTCATAATGGAGCAGGATACAACCTTATAAAAGTACGAGAAAAACGACGTAACGGCGAGAAACGACGTACAGGTGTACGAGGACAACGAAACGACGTAATGGAACGTCGTTGAGGTGCGAAACGAGGAAGGCGTTGCAAACAGTAACCCGAACTCGATTGTAATAATTTTTTTTTTTTTTTTTTTTTTAAATTAGAAACGCAGTAGAGATGAACACATTAAATGTTCCTAGCGTTAAACACAAACGTAACCTCAATGAGGTAAATGGCATTATGGATCTTTATGTCAGTGAACATAATTGCTGTGTCAGTGAACATGATTACATTATGACATCTCCCGATGTAATTTGGCTCCTGTACATGAAAATCAGTACTGGAGTTTTATATGGAGAGAATGTTAAACATTTATAAACAATGTCACTACCTATAACCAAAAGTAGTAACACCACCGACATCCAGAACAAAGAGATTTCCACGTAAACTAAAAAGATCCTCAAAGAATTTAAAATTCCCGAAGAGAGGAAATACATTTAAAGTCTCTCGCCGGCAGATAAATTAAGGTTATTAAAAATTCAGAATTTGAAATGACCTAGCACGAACAAGCTGTCGAGAAGAAGAAACGGTAAAGAACATTGCTAAAGAGCCGTCTGTTGTTCTTGTAGACTGTACCGGTAATCCTACTTGGAGAAGACTTCACGCATTTGCGTGTCATCCTTGCGCAGGGCTCAACATACAAGAAGACCGCTCGATGAAATAGACTAATGCTGTCCCAGGTAGAAGACCGAGAAAACTTCAGGCTTGATCCTTGCCCGGCCAACAGACTAGGAGAAGATCAATAAACACTCCACAAGTCGTGGAACGAGAGTATTTCTACAGATTTCCCGGAGAAATACACTCACAGTCACGCTAATAATTCTAAATTTTCTCAGAGAGAAGAAGTAAAATTAATGCTCAACTCAATCTGAATTATAAGCGTAATTCAGTATACAGATGGGACCAACTAGGTGTGAAACACAAACAACTCACAATGTAAAATAACAGAAATTTGTGTTTCAAAGAATAGCACACTTTCACAATAAACAAGGATGAGTGAGTGAATAGGGTTTACTCACTCGCGATAAACAAACACGTGATCTCTTTTGTTGTTCAACACCCTTAATTACACAAAGAGAGTAGTAAAGAAGCTCATTAAAATGTAACAAAGCGTCGTAGTGAATAGGCTTGAGTTGTGGTTACGTAACACAAACGCAAGACAACGTAAGCATAAAAGGTAGATAAAAACCTCTGTAAGTTCTCTCTTGATCACAGGATATCAAAATAAACATAATAATATTTGATATAACAAGAGATTACATTTTGGTAGGATCAAAGAACTGAATGCATGAAAACGAAACTACCAAAAACTGCAAGTCCGAACAGAAGATACAACAACAACATGGAAAATTGACGGACTGCTTATAAGAATCGGATTTCCCCGGCGGGGAAAACGAACCTCCCGCGTCAGAACGAGGATAGTATTCACAATACTAGTAAAGATTTATACAACAATTCAATGCATAAAATCGTGAATCAATGAAACGAAAAACCTGTTCGTTTATCGTACAGATCACAATAGGCTCACATACTGACCGAAAACAAAACGGAATGGTGAGAGCCAGTAAAAGCCCACATCAAACACAGCGGGCCGAAACTCATTGTTTGTGTGGAGACGCGATATTGAATACACACTGCCATAATGCAGGACTGTGTTATTAGTTAAGCACGAGATTTCATAATGACTTTTAGAAAACATCGTCGGACGATCATTTCAAGATATAGAAAAATCATGACAAAAATTTTGAAATCTCCGACAAGAGCAAAATATTTTAGCGACGTACGTCCGAAGACACTAAACACGTGGCTGACGGTAAAACAAACCGTGTGAGATCCAAGCGAGTCCAAAATTTTCCCGACAAAATTTAGAAACACCCGAGATAGAGATGTCAGACAAAACTATCCCGGAATATTATTTATTTAATCGCAACAGACCATTGACAAAAATGACATAGGCGAGATAACCTGCGGCGAGGTAGCATTCTTTTGTCCGAAGGAGACAATGGATCGCTCAGGAAAACCGACCTGAAACTGGAGGCCTTTGTTGGCCTGAACAATGGAACCGGTTTTACAGGGACTCGAGATAAAGGAATAGCGGTGGAGGTCAGACTGTCTAGAAATAGAATATTATCTCCTGCAGGAACAGGCCACTGGGAGGAAATATTTACAGACGTCGAAGAAAACCGGACTTTGAATCTAAGAGTACAAATTCTAAATTCCGATACCACCGAGATCCTTGATGGATTTCAAGTCATACACAAGCGTAAATTCCCAAAAACCGACTATCGCTCCGATAGAGCGAGATCGTCAGAGGCACGCAATAAATGAGCACGTCGGACCTGGGCAAAATTCCTCCAGGCAGACGAATCCGATGACACACGCACACGTGGCTTTGCGATACACAAATCTTTACAAGTAAAACAAACCGTGTGGGAGTCCAAACGGGACAAACTTGCTCACACGTCCGACAAGAATTAGAATTCGGAACAGAAACCTCAGACATATACCAATGTAAGAAGAATTTCCGAAAAGAAAAACACAAGACAATCTTGATAAAGGATATAATCCGGCGGTTACAACAACACAGGCTGTATTGAATTAACACTTCCTTGATGTGCACTGGTCGAGTACAAACAGGAGAAAGAGGATAGGAATGATTTGAGCAGAGCCTTTTATAGTAACTCCACTGGGATGAATGGGAGAGCTCTCCTAGGGGCGGACAACTCTCCTCTAGGGAAGATAACTTTTAGTTTTAACTTCCGTTTTTACGGTTTGAATTCATCTTCCTGACGGAGATTAAGGCATTAATTAAAGCAGATTTACGATTTGGGAATCAAATACCCATATTGTGAATATTCAGCTCACAACTCTTCAACATGACCAATGCAAACAAAACACCAACACAGGAAGGAAGCAATCAGAGATTGCTCAATTGTATGCCCCCCCCCCCCCTCCACTTTAATGTGACACTGCCCTGCCATTGTTCTGTCCTTTACTGGTTGGTGGAGGCCTAATTTGGATAATTATAAAAATTCTGTTCCGGTCACTTTTTTTGCCATGCCTCATATAATACATATTCCAAGTATCAACCAACAAGTGATAATACAATGTTTTTATGCAAGATGGTCGCCAGGACTTTCGCCAAATCCGAAAATGTGACCTGGTTATGAGACCTACATTCCTTGGGAGTATATTGTGGTGAAATTATGAAGCGATCAGTGAACTTTGAATTTTGCACCCAATTCACTCTTCTTGGGCAATTTCATACTTCAGGACCTATGTTGTCTGCTTTGGAATGTAGAATAACATAATATAACCATTTTCCTGGTTCAAGTCGGTTATGGACTGAGATCCAGCCTGGGGAAATAAATATATCCCATTCACTTAGGTTTGATAAACAAAGGGCCATAACTCTTGAAAATATAGGCGAAATGTCGAGAAACTTCACGCTGCACAACTACAGGGCACTGACCACATATCCTGCAAATTTCGTAATTGTCCATACAATATTAACCGAGATCCAGCCCGGACAAGTCCCAAATCACAAAGATTTAAAGAAAAAAGGGCCATAACTCCTGAAAATATACGCGAAACGCGGAGAAACTTCACGCTGCACAACTACAGGGCACTAACCACATATCCTGCAAATTTCATAATTCTCCATACAATATTAACCGAGATCCAGTCCGGACAAGTCCCAATTCAAGGAGATTTCAGGAACAAAGGGCCATAACTCTTGAAAATATAAGCGAAACGTGGAGAAACTTTACGCTGCACAATTGTGGGGCACTGACCACATATCATGCAAATTTCATACTTGTCCATACAATATTAACCAAGATCCAGCCCGGACAAGTCCCATTCACAGAGATTTCAGAAAAAGGGCCATAACTCTTGAAAATTATACCGGAACTCGGAAAAAACTCCACGCTGCACAACTACGAGGCACTGGCCACATTCCATGCAAGTTTCAATCCTGTCCATCAAATATTAACCGAGATATTGCGCGGACAAGAAATTCGGACGGACAGACGGACGGTACGACAGACGGACGGACGGACAAAGCGATCGCTATATGCCCCCCCCCTCTAGTTAGAGGGGGGGGCATAATAAAAGATACAGAGATTACACTTGTTATATGAATCAAAAATTTATTTTGGGGTTTAAATCCACAGTCACTCATTTTGCCTACTCCATTATTTATCTGTACATACACTTTATATATATATATATACACAGCATTTCCCTTTTGAATGGGACTTGTGACATGAAGATTTGGGCGAGTTCACAACATGTAGTGGCAATATAAGAGAGCTAGTTGATCTGGGAAAGGAAACTAACAGAATCATGCTAAAGTGAATATACCAGACCCATATTTCCAGTATAGATGAGAAATAAAAAATTTGCAACATATTAACCTAGGTTTTCATGATTGTTGAGCAGGCCTACAGATTTTGAATAGTATTTATACATGCTATCTTAAAGACAAAGCCTTGACACCGGGTAAACATCTAGGCTAAATAATAATGATAATATAAAATAAAATCAGTATTTCGAAAACAGGGCCACAATCGAAAACAGGACCTCGATCTCTCAGAGAACTTTCAGGGAAATCTGGTGAAGTTTCCAATGGAACCATTGAGAAACTGCACGATTGCCTAGCAATCTATTTTGGTTTCCTTGAATGTGAAATTGAATGTGGTTTCCTTGAATCTGTAATATAGTTGTCAAAATAATATTGAATATTCAAATAACTGAAGTTTTTTTAAAATGCTCAGTACCCTCGAAATCTTCTCCCTATTATCAAATACTTAGTCATAACCAGTCAAACTTAACAAAGATAAATCACATTTCACAACACATACATATATGACATAATAAGCAACACATTTGCTTTTTTCTTTGATAATGGAAAATAATTCTTGGCCTTTTTAAAACAACAAAGAGAAGAGCATTTCTTATGAGACGTAGTTTACCACTGTACAAAAAACAGCATCAGACTAAAAAAGAAATATTAAACATTGTTCAACTCGGGTACAAACGATAGCCAGGAAAATCTACTATAAATCACCAATCATCAAGATTAGATGTGTATAAGGAGAAGACAATCTTATGTTTAGTTTGAGTGATACATGTAGAGCTGATCACAGAGTATGATAGCCACCACACTGACCTTACCATCTGATATCTACAAAATGTATTGGCCAATACAACCCGATATATACCGAATGTATTGACCATACAATCTGATATCTATCAAATGTATTGACCATACAATCTGATATATATGAAATATATTGACCCTACAATCTAATATACACCAAATGTATTGACATCAGGAGCGTCACTAGGATTTCAAAAAGGGGGGGTACGAATCTAGCGAAAGTTCATAAGGGGGTCGACTATCACAGCCGAACAGGCGAAGGTCCAGGGGCCGCCTAGGCCCCAGAAGCTCCGGGGTCCTAGATCACCGGAGATGCGTTTTAAGCGTTTTCCCGGATATAAATCTGACCATAATGTATGCAGATTTATGGTTCTATATTCATGTTTGTTTCACATTTATAAGCACACATCGATGTTGAAAAAATCACACATCATGCCTGAATCCATTTGACTTTCTAGTTATATTTAATACATACAAAACGATGACCTTTACGCCATGGATCATTGGAAATCAATGCGGGTACCAATATGATTGATTTACACAGAGCTGAAATAAGCGAATCCTGCCAGACCAACAGTGAGTGTCCAGCGGCCGCCTAGGCTTGGTTGGTGGACATGCATCTCACCCCCGTAGATCCGTTCTTGCTTCCCTATTTCTCACCATCCCAGGAATGCGTGCCAAGGCGCGCCTTTCTAGGGGGATACGGGGGCATGCCCCCGCCAGAAAATTTTAAATTCTTACGCTTTATTTCTTGCATTTTAGAGTATTTTAATGCTAAACTGGGGTTTGATATCTTACATAATATTCGTATTTCCAATATACGGGCAAAAAGGGGGGGGTGTTCGCACCACATGCACAATGGGTAGCGACGCACTTGGACCATACCATCTCATATCTACCAAATGTATTGACCATACAATCTGAGATACACCAAACAGGTTGACCATACAATTCGATATTTACCAAAATGATTAACCATATATACAACCTGCTAACTTGCTATATACAAATGTATTGACCATATAATCTGATATACACCAAATGTTTTGAGTATACAATCTGATATATACCAAACTGAGTGATCATACATGTACAACCGGACAGCTGACACATTTGAGAGCTAACAAATTGATTGTCCATGCAATCTAACAACTACCAGATCAGATTTGTTTCTATAATTGAACAGCTATTGAACACCACAGGAATTCACTTTGATATCTTGTGGTACATGATGCATGCGCTGGCACCTGGAGGTAGAGTAATTATATCTCCGGCTATTCTGTTCGAACTCGATACCCAAATATCATTCAATGGAGTGAAAACCGGTACCAACTGACTTTTAAAATTATGTCATGTTCACTACATTAGACCAAACGGTCTGAAACATTCCACTCAGCAGATTGACTGTAGACGTGGATTGAAAAAATTCAATCCATTTCACAAGTACGCGGCATATCGCCACGATAACAAGTGGATTTTTTTGGATATATATTCGAAGATACAATGTTTCGACTAATAATTTCAGTCATCTTCAGGGATAAATTATGATATAAACTGAAATTATTAGTCGAAACATTGTATCTTCGAATATATATTAAAAAAATCCACTTGTTATCGAGGCGAAATGCCGCGTACTTGTAAAATGGATTGAATTAGCGAGCTGTTCCCAAATGGACTCGGTAGCTCAGTTGGTAGAGCAGTGGGACGGTATCCCCTAAGTCGTGAGTTCGATTCTCACCCGAGCCAGTATTTTCTGGCAGGGTGTTTCACAATGTAGGAATATAATTATATTATAATTTATCCCTGAAGATGACTGAGATAAGAGCCTGTGCATTCTTTGTGTGCCAAAAGATGTCAAAATGATTTCCTGCGTTGCAACAGCGATACCAGTTAGGCCGCCAGCACAAGGATCGTCTATACAATCTTACAATACTTAATTACACAGATCCAGATAGCTTACCTTGCCCTCTCATAAGTGGTACAAGATTCTAGGTGGTTCTTTATGACAGATGCACAGTTAGTGGCAGTAATCCTTGATAATGGGCAATAGGGTCAAGAATGGATCTGTTCAACTGTGCCACACTCGATTATAAAAGTTTCATCATTGGGTTGTGAATGCCATCTATTGCTATAAAAATGGTCACACATCTACGGAACCACAAAGCAAAATTTACACAGTCTAAAGGTTGCAAACTTTTTACACATATACATAAGTTGAATTCATATGTAACTCCTGACAATCTCTTTTATACAACAGAAACCACAGCCATTAAATCTTCCACAAAATAAGTGATCTTTAGTTCATGACAACAGAAAATTCATAGTTCAATATAAAGCTGTATGGTAGACAAGATTTCATGGGATGGTTAATTTGTGATCGTGGCGATTAGCTAGCACTAATAACAATGTGCATAATCAAGGCATCCGACTGGTCAGGCTCAAGTCAATGGGAGAACAGTGGTCCATGCCGTCATAGTTGTAGTATATACACCCTATATATACATGTACACATAACTGACGGAAGGCTTGACATTCAATTGTTTGATATCGCTCAGTTCTGCCGTCACCTGGGAACCCCGACTTTACCAGCTTTATCTACTTCATCTAAGTCGGGCATTTGACTGTCTGTCTGAGAGGTCGAGGGTCGACCTGAGTTGTCAGAGGACTGCTCTGTATTATCCTCGTTCGTATCGTTCCCTTCCTCAGCGTTACCATCGTTTGTCTCCATCTCGGCGCAGGCAGCCTCATGAGCTTCCAGTTCTGTTAAGAGAGCCGTGGCCTCAGCCAGTGTGTCCTGTGAGAAAAGTGTTGAGAAATCGTAATTATGAAAATCTCCAAATTTACACACACGATAAATAATAAGATAATTAGGTTCACACAGTCTCAGTACGCACAGCATTCGCCTTTCCTATATATCACCTCTTCATACACAGCAAGCCTCATTTAGAAACAAAAGCACAGTTCCAAAACATCACTTTTCAATGTCATAATGCATGAACCACAATGCTACAGAGAACTCTCATGTTGTAAAGTTCTTCATGATGTCCCTGAAATATGTTAATTTTCATGAATGCCATGGTGACCTTGTTTTAAAAACGGATTTGTACAGAAATGCCTCCAAACTTGTCTATCTCAGAATGGCGAATAATATGCACAAGATAACTATGTGCACAGTACAAGTTTCAATGTGTATTAGGTAACTTTGTAGACAGGTTAACCATATCCCTGTGGTAATTATGTGCACAGTACAAGTTTCAATGTGTATTAGGTAACTTTGTAGACAGGTTAACCATATCCCTGTGGTAATTATGTGCACAGTACAAGTTCCAATGTGTATTAGGTAACTTTGTACACAGGTTAACCATATCCCTGTGGTAATTATGTGCACAGTACAAGTTCCAATGTGTATTAGGTAACTTTGTACACAGGTTAACCATATCCCTGTGGTAATTATGTGCACAGTACAAGTTCCAATGTGTATTAGGTAACTTTGTAGACAGGTTAACCATATCCCTGTGGTAATTATGTGCACAGTACAAGTTCCAATGTGTATTAGGTAACTTTGTAGACAGGTTAACCATATCCCTGTGGTAATTATGTGCACAGTACAAGTTCCAATGTGTGTTAGATAACTTTGTGCAAAGGATAGCAATATCATCAAGAGAACTGTGAGCACAAATAAACTATGTCAGCTTAAGCTAAGATGATACATGTGCAACCAAAATGCTTCAGTGACAGTTCAAAAGTTATACTTTTAGTTACACTATTCATGCTGTTTAAAGGTGAACTGCTAAGGTTTGTTGATTTACTTTTGTGTGGAAGGTTTTACGCCTTATTATAAAACCCATCATTCTCTGGTGCTTTCTGTGACAATGATGGTACCAATTCAAGGATGACACAGCATACATGGTGATGGCATAGTCAGACATAGCACACGCATCACAATAACACTTCCTGAACAACTGGCGTTATAATCCAAGGGAGATAATCAGTATCACTTTCAAAAAGCACACAATCACCAGGTGTTTTGTGTGTATTTTTATCCATCATATCCTCCTTAAACAAGGTAATGTATGGCTATGTCTTATATACCTGAGCACTGTAGGTTCTTTGGAAGGATTTACGGTTGGAGTCCTCATTAGACGTGGTGGACGTAGGCGGATTCCAGCAGTACTCCGTCATCTGAAGATCAAAGAGGAACAGGTGCATCGACGAGTCACTTCTCTTTCCATTAATTCATTTACATTCAGCGTACAGAATTGCCCCTATTGGATAAGATCTTCTTTCCTTCTAGTTTATCCAGCAATGAACCTTAACACAAACTATGATTTTCTTCCATTTTTCTCTACTACCCAATGAAAATTCAGGATTTCTTTTCGAAAATTTGAATTGACCAGTCAATCTCCCTAGTATAATCCGTGGCGTGTCCTACTCCTCCTCATCCTCCACCTTACTCACTGTGTCCTACTCCTCCTCCTCCACTTTACTCACTGCACAGCGGGTCGCATAGGTGTGGCGCGGGATAGGGTGGGGCGAGAGACCTGGGGTTTTCGCTACCTGAGATTCCATGGGCCAGGCTTGCACCCTACAGTAGAATGGGTCGACTGCGCATGCGCGATGAGTAGTAGTATAGAAAGGGCATGCGATCTCCCAATCCCTATAGGTGTGGCGCGGGATAGGGTGGGCCGAGAGACCTGGGGTTTTCGCTACCGGAGGTTCCATGGGCCAGGCTTGTACCCTACAGTAGAATGGGTCGACTGCGCATGCGCGATGAGTAGTGCGCGATGAGTAGTATAGAAAGGGCACACGATCTCTCTATCCCTATAAACTAACCCATGCGGGTGAATGAACCGATGGGGGTGAATGAGCCATGGGGGTGAAATCCGTGACGTATGAGGGTCGGCTCATGTGGGTTTCACTTCTTAAGGGTCGGCTCATGTGGGTTTCACTTCTTAATCCGTGGCGTATGAGGGTCGGCTCAGATCCCCTGGGGTGGGGACATGCCCCTGAGGGCAGTGGGTGGGTTCAATGAAAGCTCGTATGACTAAAGTGTCCATCTTTATCTGCTAAATCTTCAGCAGCAAACTGATTGATGACATTCACATGTGAAGGACTGTAAGAGACACTTAAACTCTTTACAAAACATTCTGGCAACTTATGATTGGAAATTCTCTGGTGAGCGATGTTAAAACCGGTGTTCATACACATTTTCTCCACACTTTAGCATAGGAATAGCCAAGGGTCAAACTACCCAGCATATAACTCCGGTTTTTAGCTAGCCGTAAGTCTCGGTGTCTTCGAGACATTTGGAAATTTAACATGATAGGAGTTAGACATACTGTTGTCAGGAAAAAGTGGGGAAAAAAGTGGAATTGAGACACCCTGTTTTCAAATGCTAGCTAAAAACCTGGTGTAACTGGTCCATACAGCATGGCGTGCAAGTGAAATAGTTACTGGAAAGGTCACCATTTCATTGTCCAGAAACAAAAAATTCAAGACAGCCACCAGGTGAATTCAACAAAGCAAGTAGATATCTTGCACACACTGGTCAACTTTGACCTTTTGTGAAGTACACATTGGATAAAAGTAACTGTGAGAACTGCTATGGACACAAAAAGAATTCTTCCAAACTCTCCGAGATATCAAGTGTGATTATTAGTATTTTTGTTTGCAGTAAAATTGCTTGTGCCACATTTACGTAATTTAATCAAATACAGAGATTCATGGGAGTGGGTTGGGCATCCTCGCAAGCCAGTGTATTGATCGAACTGCTAGGATCGATACACTGGCTTGGTTAGTTACCCATACGAATTCTGGATATAAATAGATCAAGGGGTTTTCTCTAAATAAAACCAATAAGTGAACGCGCTAAGTGAGTGAGTGAGTGAGTAAATATGATTTAACGTCGCTTTCAACTATATCTCAGTCATATCACGACGTTGGGTCCTATTCCTTTTCACACCCGGGAACCACACGGGTGGGGTCCTATTACTTTTCACAACCGGGAACCCCACGGGTGCCTCAGTTAATCGCCTCTTACGACAAGCTCTCCGAGGTGCTGAGGCCTATTCTTACCATGACCTGCGTGTGCACAACAACATCCCAGGTCAATCCCCGGAAGCCCCACAGGGCAAACGTGCTAAGCTACTTGATTAGGCCAATCCATTGCGAGGCATCGACTCAAGAACTTATTCGAATCACTAAAAATGTCCAGGTAAACCCTCTGCAAGGATTTAGGATTTACCTGGACTTGTGAAGATGGGGTTGGGGAGTGACCGGCTGATCTGATGATGGGGACCCCAAACCTTAGTTGGGCAACCCAAACTTGTTAAGTATTTGCCCCACAGAAAACAGAATTCAGTTTAATTCTCCCAACTCTTGAACTACATGTTAACATTTTAAAATAGTTTTTTTCAACAGAGAAATGCATACCCTGATGTACATAACAAGCCCCTACCGGTGGATTCTACTGGTTCTGTAATTCTACACTGAATTAACAAGTTTACAGACATAATGGCCAGTTTAGTGTTATATTGAGCTGTGTAATCAGGATAATTGAGCAATTCAGTATCATCTGTATATAAACTATACCCAATCTTGTACAATTATCATTCCATTTTATCTCCACATGAACCTGTTCACATAAATAACAGACAGCAATTAAGCCCAATTTACATAAACAAAATTGGGTAAATGATAACCAGTGGGAAATTTCCATAACCATATTTCCTGGTTCATCAAACTCTGGGGAAGTATGTGGACCCAGTACATGTATAAATGTTGTACTGCTCCAAGTTACCTTGTCAAAATCGAACACCTTTGCAGAGTTCGTTTCCATATTAAAGGGTGAGTGAGTGAGTGAGTGAGTGAGTGAGTAGGATTTAACGTCGTTTTCAACATTGTTTCAGTCATATCACGACGGTGCCTACATGTGCCAGAACACGAGAGTGTCCACAGTTCCTATTATTCTGGACACTGATCAGCCCAGTCAGTACAGCACCCGGTCACCCATCCAAGTATTGACCGAGCTCAACGCTGCTTAACTTCGGTGATCTGACGAGAACCGGTGTGCCCAACGTGATGCGCCGTTTCCATATTAAAGGTAAATCAGGATATCTACACTAAAACTGATATAAAATGGAGGTCCATTAATGAGTACATAAACTCCAGGGTATCAAGGGATTTATTCCAATTTTAAGGACGTCCGCTGGTGGATTTTGGCTTTGGCAGCCATTTTGCCCATTTTTCCTATTGAGTTATCTCCCTTCCCTAGGTTAAGAGATAGGGATATCCTCTAAAAGCCTTCCAGCTGAGAATTTTACACCGCAACATCCATCCAATTTGATAAATTTTGATAGACATTGTGATTATCTGCAAACAGTTAGAATATAAGAAAAGTTAAATACCATTTATATGAATTTTTCATGAATATGCTTCAAAACTAGGGCTATTCTCTATGATTTCTGGATTATCAAATTGAGCATGGGTCAATCCACTTAACTTTGCCTGCAGCTAAAAAATGCACACCAACCTATATTTAGGTCTTTCCATTTCAGATGGAAAGACCTTTTGTTATTGTATTTATTATTATTATTATTCCAAGCAAACTCTTAAGAGACGATTATCTGCTAAACACTTCAAGATAGAGGTACGAGATTGAGCACATGTATAGATATAAGTTAGAGGCTTCGTTCATAGTTTTGAGTGTTGACCATGACCTTGACCTAATGAGATATAGGCCGATAAAGTTAAATTTTATTTTGTGAATATCGACCAAAGTCGTGAGAGCAGGAAGTTGAGATTTAGAATGTAAGTATTTGAAGAAATTCTCAATAAAATGTTCCCAAAAAATATGTAGGTCAGACAAGCAGTTTCCGAGTTCTCTCCCCTGAAGGCGTTTTTCTTGTGACCAGATTGCAGCTAAAACAATACTACTTACATTCTCCAAAATTGGCAGTCTGCACGACATGTTTATGGCCACGATCCCCATTGTTTTTTGGCTGTTATGTAATCAAACTTCTGAGTTAACTCCCCTTCTGATTTTTTTTTAAATTATATAAATTTTGAATACGGACAGCTATCAACTGCATATTAGGTACATTAATTAACGCGTTGAAGCTCTTAGAGAATATTCTTTTGATTTTGACCTTTGACCTATAAAATCGTTTTTATTTGAGGTGAAAGATCCGAGCTCAACTCCTAAACAGCTCAACAAATTAGAGCACAACTTGGCATAGATTAACTATATGACATCATGAGTTCACCACCGTATCCAGAATTTGACCTTGATCTCGTAAGAAATATCAATTCAAACATCGAAATTATAGCCTCCATTTTCTCCGAAAGTAGGTCAGTGACAGTATTGAAACCAACTCTCCGTATAGAACGCGGAATGGTCTTTCGTTTGCCATTACTTAACTAAGGCTCTGATTTGATCTTGACCTTGAATATCCCGTGATGTAAAAAGTGTCTTAGTTGATTTTCTCCAGAAGTATTACCTATATGATCCTGAAATTTAAACTAAGAATGAAGAGGCCTAAGTTTTAACCTGACCTTGACCTCCATTCCAAAGTTATCGCCCCTTCCGTTTTTGGGTATTGTGGGGTGTACCATTAAAAAACTGTTACGCATTTGAACTTCAAATTTGCATATCATTATCGGTCAACACATGGTCCAACAGAATCAATGTAGCATTGGAGAAAAATTACCAGAAATAATAGGAGATAATTGAGAAAAACCGAAATTTTCATTCCATTTATCTGGAGTGAATACGGTTCAACCCCCATTCACTAATTTGATATAACTTTGAGAGGAAATATGCATCTAGGAAACTGCAAATTTTCAAAGCTGTAGCTGTAGTACTTTTGATAATATTAAGGAAATCGTTTTTGGAATCTTAATATGCAGGATTTGCTAGCGGACACTTAATGAACTATTAAAGTAATTGACATCGCGTATGTAACACGACATCAACTTAATTGTCGATGCACATTACAGGCACCGTATGTCGTGAAGTCCTGTATGTAACCCGTCACAGCAAAAGTCTACTGGGCTTTATATTTCGAATGTACCAGTCCAGGCATCCCGAGTACGCAATTAAATTAATGTTGTGTTATGACGAAAGTGGTAGGGTAATAGCCGAAAATAGTAATTGTCGAAAACTCCGCTTATCTTTGGACCGCTACAGCTTTCGAACCTTACTATCTATGGACCTCTAAGTTGTAGCATTTTATTCTCCAGTGTCAAACATTTTTGATTTGATTGGAATACCTTTTTTAATGCACAGTGACACGTTCCTACGGATATAGGAGTGGTTTGTATAGCTAACGTGATAACCTTGAGAGCTCGTGGGTTCGGATCCAACTTCAGTATCTGAGTTATTATTCATTTGAGCTCATCGGCTTTAGGAATGGAAAGACTGTGTCTAGTTTTTTCTTTGTTTTTTTTCTCCTTTTGAATGCAACAACACACATTATTCAAACAGTGAATTACTTTGATTTACCACCAGCGGACATCCTTAAATAAATTTTCAAAAAGAATCAGGGATTGTCATTGGCCTGTGGGGAAATTTGGAAGAAAATCCAACGAAAAATTTCAATTATTGTAAATGATCGACAAAGAGCTACAATAAAGTTCCCCATTCATAACCTTTTTCTAAAGTAAAACAGTGTACAATCAAAAGGACATGTATGTGTGTGAGAAGGTTTCACCAAAGAGATAAACAGTTGAATGTGTTTGGTTTAGCCATCTGTGAAGGTGAAAAGGTCAAAATGTCAAATAGGTACCGCACAAGTCCATAGTTTGGTGATGGTAGAACAGAAGTCTGTCCCCGATTATTAGTCATTACTCACTCCGTATACACACCTGTACAGCAGGATATTGTCAACAACAAAACAAACAGAGAAAAAAAGCTTTGTTATTTCGCTATACAGAAACTACAACAGACAAAATAAATTGTGATATCAAAATCTGATTATTTATCAGTCTGCAATTTGCTTCAATAAGGTATAATTAATACAAAAAAAATATAAGTTTTCATTTGTTTGTACACCAAAGCTGAGCAATGAAAGTCTCGTCCTCACTGCATCTTGAATTACTCCCATCCAGAGTGATTACCTCCCTTGTTTGAAATCCCACAGTGAATTGGTCAGTTCCTCGAAAGCGCTGTTAATGCAGCTGTAAATGCTGACA
This sequence comes from Hanleya hanleyi, assembly GCA_036873755.1. Classification (NCBI taxonomy): domain Eukaryota; kingdom Metazoa; phylum Mollusca; class Polyplacophora; order Lepidopleurida; family Hanleyidae; genus Hanleya; species Hanleya hanleyi. Next base: position 47,517 of record JAVTVY010018514.1, read on the forward strand.
ATAATCAAACAGCATTCGCATGTATACACACTAGTAATGACAGAAAAGCTAATACTGTACCATATAGCAAACTGTAAGTTGAAATGTTCAGCGGTTTGGAGCTCCGGGACTTTCTGTATAAAAAGTTTTCTTCATTTCCAGATGATGGAATTTCAACTGAAGATCTCCACCAGGCACCGAGGCTGTATTTATAGGCTGGCACATTGTTAAGGAAATCATTACCACATGATTGGAGCTTTTACTGGGGACAAATCAATGCTACACCAGAGACATGTCGGCAATTGTAAACCACTGCAACAGTTATTCCAGGAGAAAATTTTTTCTGCATGTAAATTGCCCAACTAAATAAACAGTTGCAGGCAACTTTTTCTTTGACTTCACACTTGAGATTTTTCACTAAAATCAATACACCAGATTCTGTGGGATTATCCAGACTGTGCTGACCATGTGGAATTTGTCAGATACTTCTCCAACTGAAGAACCTACCAGCTTCAACAATAGACATTGTGTAGAAACAACTTTGATTTAACCATCTCACCTATTCATGCACAGGGCTTGCTTTCCCACAAATAATTCATGGAAATCAAACACATTCCCATACATTTTAGCAATCTGTATTATAGAAATGATAAAAGCTATCCCCGTTAATTTCAACGAGAAGGCAAGATGTCAGGGTTGGAAATAGAGGAAAATAATTTGATCAGCAATTATCACAGAGAGCCGTAAATTTGATCAGCAAACATTTTTAGCCATATAAAGGCTGTGTCAATTTGATCAGTTAGTATCCAAATTTGATCAGTAATGGGGTTATCCAGCTGGTGGCTAAGGGAAGTAACTCTTGCAACTGCTGGAACATCAGTGCCCTCTATCTCACTGAATAACAATTCTTCTATTGAGTGATTGAGTGAATGGGGTTTAACATCGCTTTCAACATTTTTTCAGCTATATCACAACAGGGAAGGGAAGGGAAGAGAAGGGAGGGGCGGGGGTACCTACTTGTAACAGAGCAATTCTAATGCTGCCATTTTATAGTGCTGTCCCACTGAAATATCATGCCATAGGTACCAATACTGGAATATGGAATAGGTCTTTGAATTATGAATGCAGATATTCTTTAACGACGACGGCTGAATTATGAATGACGGACCAGACGCTTGTAATAATGACAGGCCACTCGCGCAAACCAGTCCTTGTTCTATCCTCTTAAAGCTGAGCGTAAGTGAGGAAGCGACAAATTCCATTTTTCAAGTCTTTGGTATGACCCGGCCTGGGATTGAACCCAGAACGTACCACTTGCATCCCTTATTTACATCCCTGGATGCATGTATGTGTATCAATTCAGTTTCACATACAGTGCACATATATATGTACGAGGTCACCAATCATAAAATCTGTGGATCTGAGTAACTCACTGCCCAGGGGACTTGTGACCTGGAATGTAATCACCCTGTAACTCACTCAAGGCCTGATGCAACCTCTGTAAGCAGGTTTATAGGGAGATCCTGCTCTCTAAAATGGAGGCAAAAAAGATTGTTCTTGCTCAATAACTTTTGATTCCTTCTTAACCAACGCTCCAAAACTTCAGGCGCATCTGTTGTTCCATTTTCTAAAATTAATTTGCCATTTGCGCCTCAAGATGATTTTACTGAATTTATTATTTAAACTGTGGAATTTAAACTGATGTATTGAGCAAAAACAACATTTTTACCTTCATTTTAGAGAGCAAAAAACCCTAACCTGGTAAGTTTCTATCAGAACATGCATTACAAGAGGCCAAATAAGTTCCCCAGAGGATGTTTCCCAGTCCCAATGATGTAACCATAACCATGCCCTAACCAATAACCCTGTACTCTGATACCATCATAAAACACAAGAGATGCACCATTACCTCTGGAATAGTGCCCCATGTCCCCAATGGTTTTACATCTGGGTCTGTTAACATGTACAGGGTTCTTACTCTTTCACAGATATGAAATTCCATGACTTTTTTGGACAAATTCCATGACTTTTCCATGACCTTTTACTGTATTTTTTTTTACCGAAACCGCGATTTTCCCGGACCCGCGAACTTCATTTTGTCGAATGCCGCGTGTTGTCTGTGAAATTGCCAGAATCTTCCATCAGTGCATGTGCATCTTATCATGTAAGAGGACTGTATCTAGTCTGTCAAAAAAAAAAAAAGATTCAGAAAAAATTACTTAAAAAAAAATAATAAAAAAAAATTTACTATTTAGAAATTATTTTTATTTAATCAGACCCCATTACCAATATTGGTAAAACGGATTTATTGTGTTCTTGATTCTCTTTTTTATTATATTATTCCATGTGAATTTCTACTTTTTCTGAGTAATTCCACTTAAGAGTAGCTTCCCTTTAAAGTTTTACAAATTTTACTAACACGAATTACCTCCCCTGGCTGTTGACAAGGCTTCGTTGACATCGTGCATATATTATTATTAAAAGAAATTTCACTTCACCTGTCGAAGTGCCACTTGCACTAGAGGAAGAGGTAGGCGTTGCTACACTGTCATCTTTATCACTGGTTGTAGTGGTTCTCTTGAATACTGACAACGTCATCGATACGTTCTGCATTGCAACTGCATGCTTCTTGCTGCCCATGTGGCTTTTGACAGCTGCCTCGCCCATGTTAGAAATATCAAAGCTTTTCCGGCAAACCTTGCAGCCGGCCTCGCCAGGGGTCTTCCCACGTTCGAGCCACTGCCGATAATTATTGTTACACAGCCACGATGGTCGAAAGGAGCACTTTCCTGGCATTGTTTCCGTTTGTAAGTTTTCCGTCCTTCCCGCTTCACGATCTGCCCGCCATTTTCCTCACAAATGCATCCTGGGAGTTTAGGGGAATTCCAATACCAATTATCTCCCCTGATAGAGATTTCTGACAATTTCACAGACAACACGCGACATTCGACGAAATGAAGTTCGCGGGTCCGGGGAAATCACGTTTTCGGTAAAAAGAATACAGAGAAACATTGACCTGGCGGACATTTTCAAGTTTCAGTCTATTTTTCCATGACCTCTAACAAAATTCAATGACTTGATACGAAATTCCATGACTTTTCCAGGCCTGGAAAACAATTGTCAATTCCATGACTTTTCAAGGATTTTCCATGACCGTACGAACCATGATGTAGGTCCTACACTTGGAAGGTGTAGGGATATTTTACTAATCGGTTTGTTCCACAGTGCCATTCTTTATTGGAACTCAAGAATTGAAAGGCTTCAAATTCAAAATGGTAGCCATAACCTATGACATGCTATCGTTCTGAAGAGAGGAGAGAATTAAGGTTTAACGTCGCGTTCAGCAATATTTCAGCTGTTAGTGTATAGCGATGATATCAATCTGAAGGACAAGAGCCCAGCAAGTGAGTGAGTGAGTGAATATGATTTAACGTCGCTTTCAACTATATTTCAGTCATATCACAACGTTGGGTCCGATTCCTTTTTACACCCAGGAACCACACGGGTGGGGTACTATTCCTTTTCACACCCGGGAACCCCACGGGTGCCTCAGTTAGTCAACTCTTACGACAAGCTGTCTGAGGAGCTGAAGACTATTCTTACCATGACCTGCGGTGTGCACAACAACATCCCAGGTCAATCCCCGGAAGTCCCACGGTGCAAGAGCCCAGCAAAATGTGAACAGTTTACTTCAACTAAATATGATAATTTATTTCATCATCATGGCTGTATTTATCTATATATGAGATACAAGTACTCCTGCAAGGCAATTTCTGCTGCAAGAGTATATAGACAGACTACTGCATCCAGATTCCGGAATACCTTGACAGTACAGTCTTGAAACACAGATATTCTCTCAGGCAAAATGACAATGACAGAAAGGTTACATTGTACATTGTAATATGAACTGCACAGTGAATTATTCATCCATTCTCATACAAAACCCATATACAGTACTCATCACAAAGTCTGGCAAAACAGCCTACAGGGCCAGGAGTGAATGATCAACAGCAGATTTCGTTTGAAGAAATAGCAGAATACAGTCAATCAAATTTTCATGTAAGCTGCTCTTGTTCAGGCCTCTGTCTTACTGGAAAGCTTCCTATCTAGATTCATTGTGGTACCAAGAGATACTAATGTCCTCCAATAACAGAATAAATGGTCAGTATTTATGCTACCTGTACTTACATGTTTGCTAGGTGAAGAGAAGAGACCCCAGGTACAAGTGTGGCCAAGATGAAGAGAAGAGACCCCAGGTACAGGTGTGTCCAAGGTGAGGAGCTTCTACTGTATGTATATACGTACCTACTGTAGCCAACATTTGGATACACTTTACTGGTCCGACTTTGGGCTCCAATGTGTCAGGCACATTTAAATATTTGGGACTTGAATCTATACACTTTGGCACATTTTGAGGGCTTTTTAATACCTATACTTGAGCATTTTCTCATATAAACTAAATTATTATTTATTTCTTGCACATAAATCTGTCATCTAATACAACCAAACAAGTTCCTGTGTTGGCCAAGGGAGAGAATTGAGGGCAGTAAGAGCTCTCCAGATATGGACAGGTACTCTTAATGATCCCTTCTTGACCATCAGATTGTACACATTTTCCCACTTAATGATCCCTCCTTGACCATCAGACTGTACACATTCCCACTTAATGATCCCTCCTTGACCATCAGATTGTACACATTCCCACTTCATGATCCCTCCTTGACCATCAGATTGTACACATTCCCACTTATGATCCCTCCTTGACCATCAGATTGTACACATTCCCACTTAATGATCCCTCCTTGACCATCAGATTGTACACATTCCCACTTCATGATCCCTCCTTGACCATCAGATTGTACACATTCCCACTTAATGATCCCTCCTTGACCATCAGATTGTACACATTCCCACTTAATGATCCCTCCTTGACCATCAGATTGTACACATTCCCAATTAATGATCCCTCCTTGACCATCAGATTGTACACATTCCCACTTAATGATCCCTCCTTGACCATCAGATTGTACACATTCCCACTTCATGATCCCTCCTTGACCATCAGATTGTACACATTCTGATTTTGAAGAAAAGACAATTTATTAATTTCAGGCAAAATAAATCAGTGGATTGTTTTTTTGTTTTGTTTTTTATTGTTTTTTTTTTTTTATTGGAGTAATTAACATGTGTGTTAACAAATAAACAAAAGGCTTACCTCCACAAACAATTGTATTAGGTGCCTAACACAGAAACTTTCTGGTCCCATGATGCATCTGTCTCAGTACCATGATCCTTCAGTGTCAGCTATACTCTTTCTCTCTTTTCACCATCGGGATGGACGTCCAGCTAAGTGGGTCAATCACTGTTTGTGGAGGTAATTTTTTTGTGGAGGTAATTTTTTTTTTTAACGTGAAAATTACTGTTAATTTTTCAATTTTTTTTTTACACTGAAAAACTGACCTCCACAAACAATTGCCCAGAATTCGACAGAAAATTGCATCTACAGATGACATTGGACTTGGGACAGAGCAAAAGGGACCAGAGAGAAGCAATGTAATTGATGATGAAAGTTAACAAGTTTTTACTATAAACTCATTAGAAATGCCACTCTGTAAGAAAGAAAGTTCATGTCAATAGTAACTAAAGGTTCAAACGGGGAGTGTAACAGACACCATAAAAGGACCAAATCCCACTACGGTAGCTTAGATTTTTCATGTTGCACCCCCATTCATTTCACTATCAAAGGATTGCATTGTGAAAAGGAGCTGACATTTATTCAGAGGGTTTGCCTCACAATACATCACATCCTCACCCAAGGCCACCAGACTTTTTTTAAAGGAAGGGTTAAACTCGATAAAACTTCCCAACTCAAAACTCCCCAACTTCTACAGTGTAAGGAGCCAAACACGAGTCCTGTAGCAGCTAGAGTAGGAAATCAGCTATTTGCTGAACAGAGGCTTGGCTGGAACAATCTCTTCATCTGTGCACCACTGGTGGAAAACTGCCCATTTTGACTGGTACACTGCCAAGGTAGGATCTCTGGTGACGGAAACCATTCTCTTTGCTGCTGCTTTCGGAAAGCCCGTACGAGTGAGCTTATCCCAGAGCACTTGCAGGCATGAAGAATGAACTGCTTGTGGTAAATTCTGGAAGCTGGTAGTCATACAAGTTTGATCCACAGAGGAAGATACTGTGGACTGTCAATGACGAGGGATAGAAGATTGACCACAGACTGTTGTCAGATCTTCTGAAGACTGAAACTGATTGAGGATGGTGGAAATGCATAAGCCATCTTGCTCGACCAATCTGGGAAGAGCATTTCGACAGCGAGAGCCGCTGGATCTGGAACTGAGAAAACGTACACTGAAGATGCGTCTTGATGAAGCTGCCACTCAGTTGAATGAATCTGATGCCTCAACATGGATGTTCAGATGACCGGGAATGGAAAGAGCTTGAGTGGAGATGTTGTCCGAATAGAGGCAGAAAAACTTCTCTGTCAGATCCGCTTAACTTGTTGATGTATGACAGGATTGTGGTTTGGTTGGTTAATATCAGCGAAGTTTGATTTTGCCAAGATGGCATACACGTATGTTAGGATTAATGCTTTGACTTCCACAGTCCCCTCAGTTAGCCACAACAATCTGTAATGCCGAGGCCAATGCCGTACCAGCAGTAACTTTGCCTCTGCAGTTTTAACACAGTTATTTAAAAGGGGAATATTTCAATGCCACAAGAACTATTGTTGCACCCTAGTTGTAGGGGGCGGACTCAAGAATATTTATGTGGAGATGCAACTTTTCGATCATCCAAAAGCCGGATGTGAATCTGGAGTCAAGTTGTACCCCTCAGTCCCGAAACAAGACATGTCAGGCCTTGTTTTTAGTCACAATTCACGGAAATCCAAATAGATTATTGCAACCCAGCTGTACGGGAATCCACGGGAATGCAATGCTATCATTTCTATACAGATTGCTAACATTTTATGGGAATCTACTGGATTCCTGAATCTACTGGATTCCTGTAAATTATTTTGCGGGAGTGCTGACAGGAATTGGATTCCCGTAGAAAAACAAGCCCTGTATGTGAACTCGTGTCTGGAGGGGTGAAATGGAAGAATATTCAGATGTCATGCGGTTTCAGCTTCTAGTGTGACACGAATCGATGGATTCAACACGGAAGTGAGGATACCAAAGATGGTGGTAAACTGCATCACACTGCATTGATTTGCTAGCCAGCGATCACAGCTTGGTGACACTGGAGCTAAGAGAGTATCATACACAATCAGGAACACACATTGCTGGGCCAGGGTTACCTAGGACTGGACATTCTGGGGGATAGAGCAGAGGAATTTTAGAATATGACAAACAATATCTCTGTCTTGTATTACGCGCTGCCTGGACAGGTTGGATTCTTTTTCATGGTGCACTGCAGAAGTTATCATTTTACGATGTCTAACACTATTAAACCCGGGTTTCATGAACGAAAATATCATTCATACATGCAGTGCTTCATATTAATATAAAGCAGGGGAGCTATATTAAGTGCACCTAAATCTGTTAAGGGGAGTGACAAGGGGAGCTAAAAAATTGTGCATCTGAAAATTTTCAGAGGAGGGATTTTTCAATTTTAAACATTGAGAGCTTATTGTACCCTACCAGTGTGATATAATGAGCTCTCATGATCATATGTTTGGAATTCCCAAGATATCAAGTTGTGAAAAATATGTACACATGTATTGATCCAATCAATTTGTCAAAGGCCAATGCCATCCCTATACTTACTGAATAATATTCTTATCAGAATTAAAATCTTTACTAGTCCGAAAATATTACTGAATTTTTTCCGGAGTGATATTTTGTGTACCAAAGAGTGTCATCATGCTGAGTGACATATATGTTTCAGCTCACTAGATCTACCATACATATGATTTATTTTTTCAAGATATTCACACTTTTTACTGGAAATTGGAAATATTTTGTTGCTGCTGCTGCTAAACAGGCTTGGTATTCAGACGGAATGGGCTACGTAATATTGCCATAGCTCAATAAGGCTTCGATTCAATTTGTAATTTCTGAAATAATACAGAATTTTATAACGGTCCCATGAAATTGCGTGTCCACGTGACCCACGATACACACACTGAACTGTTTACATTGACCAGATTACCAACAAATGAACAGGGTCCATATGAGACAAACTGTAACCGAATTATATTAAGTATTGGAACTTCGAACTTATCATTAAAAGAGCTTATTACCGACATTTATTCCTGGTATTAATCTAGTTAGTCCGCGTTGCAGTCAGCGTAAAGTTCGATTGAATATCAGTGTCATCGAACAGGGGTTTTCCCCGCGACATAAGCCTGAAACGGTAACAAAGTTTTTCACTGGCCAAGAGTACCGCCTTATCATGACCCAGCCAATCTAAACGCCAGTACTGAAATACGTTGCTTTCAGCCAATATGGCGGCGGGTCAACGATGTTTGGCGATGTCGAGAATTCAGAGATAAACAACCTGTATTCATGGAAAGAAGCAGCAGAATGGTTTTAAAAGAGACGGAGCGCGGTCTAAATGTGGCAAGGCGCATTTTAATTGAGGGATCTGACAAACAGTAGTTGGATATTTCAGGTGCGCTAAAAAAAGTGCACCTCGATCGAGAATAAGGCGAGAGGGAGGCGCGCGAGAGCGAAAGCGCGCCTTATAAATAAAGCACTGTACATGTGTGCCAAGATTTGCCTTATGTGGCAGCTGGTCCATGATAGTTCGGTCAACGTTGATTTTATTTTATTTTATGCCAAAATATATCAAATTGTCAGCATAAATACATTCTATTGGAAGAGGCTAAATTGACTTCACCTTATTATCACCAAAAACAGCGATTTTCAGCAAAATAACACTCAAAACATGTAAGTTTTTTTTGCTGTGTCAGCATGGTCGTGTTTGGCAATCTGACTGCTATTTTGAAAGATCGACGTCTCGTTGTCCAGGGAATTTCTTCTTTATTCTATAAATAGTCGTCAATTTGATTGATGGCCAATGAAAACACGCGATGATGACGGATTTGAGAGGGATATCCCATTCAACGAGCTGGACCAATGCGTCTTGCGATTGGACAAACCAACCACGTGGCCGAAATAAAGGTCGTTCATTGGCCCAGACGCAGTAGTGAAAATCTCCCCTTGCGTTATTTTTTTTATTTCTTTCTCCCGATTTCGTTCTTCTAAGACAGAATATGAAGTTTACATCCAGAAAATCAAGACAGACTTAGCTAACAATATATGTATGGTTTTTATTAGGTTTCATGCATGGTAAATTTGATAATCTCGATTTTAGACAATGGTACCTAACCGTACTCGCATAGACAGACAAGTTCAGGGCCCCGTGAGCGGCCGTTCGCAGTTTACACGGGGGCCTCGATCATTAAAACTGGTATTCGATACCGATCTTGAATGCATGAAGGCATTGACCGGTCAGAACAATCTGGTGAAAACCAGTGGGAAAGTGGAGAGCTTGACATGAAATTTTGAAGTTCGAACACAGGAAGGAAGCAATCAGAGATTGCTCAATTGTATGCCCCCCCTTCCGCTTTAATCCGACACTGCCCCGCCATTGTTCTGTTCTTTATTGGTTGGTGGCCTAATTTGGATAATTATAAAAATTCTGTTTCAATCACTTTTTTGACATGCCTCACAAATTATAAAAATTCTATTTCAGTCACTTTTTTTGCCATGCCTCACATAATTCCAATTATCAACCAACAAGTGATAATACGGTGTTTCGATACAAGATGGTCGCCAGGGCTTCGCCAAATCCGAAAATGTGACCTGGTTATGAGACCTACATTCCTTGGGAGTATATTGTGGTGAAATTACAAGCGATCAGTGAACTTTGAATTTCGCACCCAATTCACTATTTTTGGGGCAATTTCATACTTCAGGACCTATGTTGTCTGCTTTGGAATGTAGAATAACATATAATATAGCCATTTTCCTGGATCAAATCGGTTATGGACCGAGATCCAGCCTGGAAAAATAAATATATCCCATTCACTTAGATTTGATAAACAAAGGGCCATAACTCTTGAAAACATAACCGCAAGCAGAGAAAATGCATGCTGCACACCTACGGGTCACTGACCACATATCATGCAAATCTCATACTTGTCCATACAATATTAACCTAGATCCAGCCCTACAAGTCCCAATTCACAAAGATTTGAAGAAAAAAGGGCCATAACTCTTGAAAATATACACGAAACGTGGAAAAACTTCACGCTGCACAACTACAGGGCACTGACCACATATCCTGCAAATTTCATAATTGTCCATACAATATTAACCGAGATCCAGCCCGGACAAGTCCCAATTCATGGATATTTCAAGAACAAAGGGCCATAACTCTTGAAAATGTAGGCGAAACGTGAAGAAACTTTACGCTGCACAACTGTGAGGCACTGACCACATATCGTGCAAATTTCATACTTGTCCATACAATATTAACCAAGATCCAGCCCGGACAAGTCCAATTCACAGAGATTTCAGAAAAAGGGCCATAACTCTTGAAAATTATACCGGAACTCGGAAAAAACTCAACGCTGCACAACTACGAGGCACTGGGCACATTCCATGCAAGTTTCAATCCTGTCCATCAAATATTAACCGAGATATTGCGCGGACAAGAAATTCGGACGGACAGACGGACGGCACGATGGACAGACGGACGTCCGGACGGACGGACAAAGCGATCGCTATATGCCCCCCCTCTAGTTAGAGGGGGGGCATAACTATAAACCTGAGGTACTTCCAGTCTGTAGCATGAATGGGAAGATGAAGTGTCCCTCAAATACAGTGACATCATCCAATTTCACTGGCACAGAGCGCTGTTTACTAATCGGAAGAACTGTGTCACAACCAGACATACTGATGTCACCAGACACACACCCACGTCTTCGTTCCCAGAAGTCAGGCCTGAGCGAGGCCCCAGTACATGTGCGTGTACATCATGTTTGGCAATGATATAGGACATCTGATCTGGACGAAGTCGAAATGAAAGAGACAAAGCATGACCGACACTGGAGGATCATGGAACTCGTGCAGATGGATCATGGAACCAGAAAGTTTCTGTCTTAAGGACTTCTATGGCTTACCTATTAGAGATTAGGCAAGAGTTTGTGGAGTAAGTTTTTCAGTGCAAAACATTTCAAAAGCATGACATACATGCAAGTGAACCACCATGGCTGCCAGTTTGGACTCTGGCATGATGAACCACCATGGCTGCCAGTTTGGACTCTGGCATGATGAACCACCATGGCTGCCAGTTTGGACTCTAGCATGATGAACCACCATGGCTGCCAGTTTGGACTCTGGCATGATGAACCACCATGGCTGCCAGTTTGGACTCTGGCATGATGAACCACCATGGCTGCCAGTTTGGACTCTGGCATGATGAACCACCATGGCTGCCAGTTTGGACTCTGGCATGATGCCTTTTGGGTGTCAAATAGACACAAATAACCCAATATGATTACCTGTACTTAAATGTCAAAGTTTGTTCTCGAGTTGATCGGAACAATTCATCAACAATGAAGAACATTTCTCTCCAGATAAGAGGTTTACATTATAAAAAGAATGGTTTATTATAGACCTGCTCAAATGTAGATATTTGATTTTACAGAAAAAGGAGAGACAACTCTGTACCACCTTTGATAAATGGACCTAGCTCACAATACATTAAAATAACTAAAGACCTTTGACCTCAAAATCATAAGACTGAAAGTTATTCCCCAATTATATCTTCATTTAAAATTTGGAGTGTAGTTCTCAAATTATCGTCTAAACCGAAGAACCCGGGTATGCACAGGCACATGGACAGCGATTCTATATCCCCGACCATGTGTATATGCACATTATTTCAGGCCCTCTAAATATTAGTTAATTCATCATCTCCGGCAATTGACAGGACAGGTGAAATTACCTTAACCAGTTCAGCAATTCAACTGCAGTATGTTGAATTCCCTTTCCCCCCCACCCAAAGCTTATGTGAAACCTGTTCCTCCAATTATCTTAAGATAACTTTGGGGTTTCTAGCGGATCTGAAATCGAAAAATATATCTTGGACAACAGGTGAACCAATTGTAAGCAGCACATGTACCGGTACCTGTAAGCTATACATTAGTATAGAAAAACAGTGTCATTAGTGGAGAACCCTTACCAGAGAGTGACGGACGGGCGAGCACAGAGTCAGCAGTCATCATGCAGGTGGGAAAGTGAAAGTGAAACTATAATATACAGCAGCATTCCAGACGGACAAGAACTATAGCTCCCAGCAGTGGCCAGAATGATTGATTGATTTATCAGAGGACGTGATCACACAGGACGAGGCAATGACGAGGAGCAAAACTTGAGACAAAAAAAAATGATCAAAATAATTTAATAAAAACATACAAATGAAACACCAGGATGATGGAAAGTGGCAGAATAGGCAGGTAGAAAAATGGCAGAAGATATCGAATCAAAAAAGTTTGAAAAATGGTGATCAGTGAAGACTGATGAACAATGGAATGGATGGTCAAAAAGCACACAAAGATTTGAACACCATGAACAGTTTGTCGTCATTTTTACCTTTCTTTTGTTCACTCTAAGTTTAACAACTGTCTGCCTTTCTGCACCACTGCAACAAACAATGGAGGAAAAGACAACCTCTCATGATTGGTGCCACTTTCCAACCTCCTGGCTGCTGCATTGTTGGAGGCAGGTTTATCACAGCCTAGCACAGCTCGCCCTCTCTCTGATGGCTGAAAATGAAAGTACAATTCACTCAAACTGTAGTATTACCAACACACCAAAACTCAGAAGAAATTCAGTATGATTGTACAACCAGACTTTAATGAATTGGTCTAAATATATATAACTTACATTATGAAGTACTTTCAAAATACTTTCTGGCATTAAACACAATACCAATGGACACACTCTGGATAGTTAGCAAGTCTATAATCTGTGGGTCATAAAATCACTTTTCCCCTATGCATTAATATGGGGAAAATTTGGATTTTTCCAACAAAGTTAACAAAATGAAGGTTAGCAAAATGTGCCTTCATTTAAATATTATGGTAATATGAAGCAGATTTATCACATTTATATGCAAGTTATCCTTTGGTAAACATCTTACCAACAGACAAGAGTAACTTTACAGACTGGTAAACATCTTACCAATAGACAAGAGTAACTTTACAGACTGGAGGAGACATAAGTTTGACTTCCCCCTGACAGCTAAATTATTCTTTCCTTAAAAATTATTTCTATCTTAAGAATTCCACATCAAATCATCATATTTCTATATTTCTTTCAAGAAAGTGGGTGGTTTCATCCAAAGAAAAAAAATACAAATCTTTCATTGTTTTTAAAGTAGTGGTCATATGTTTCTTAGTAAAATAGTGAACACAAGCAAATCATTATCTATTCTTATCATATGTAAAACAAGTCTCCACATGTCTCTTCATAAATAATCCAGGCATAAATCTACATGTTTGTATACATAAGAAAGTTAATCTACATGTTTGTATACATAAGAAAGTTAATATCTTGTGACTTCCACCATCTCTGAATACTGCAGTCAATAGACTGGGAAAAGTAAGTACTCTCACCTGTTGGCTCCCCTGTTTTTCCATACAGTAGACAGGTATCAGCCACTGCCAGCATTCGTTTCTCTGCCTATAAGGACTGAATTCGAATTCAAATTCTATTGGCTGATAATTCCATCAGTTATCACAGTTCAGGTCACCTTGCATTGGGCCATGGTCGTTCATTCTTCGGGTCTGTGGTGTTTCTTTGAATCCGATACATTCCACAATGCGGGGAATGAGTCTAGACCCAGACAGAATTATGTAACGATGATGTCGGCCGCAACCTGTCTACTGTACGCACAAACAGGGGCGGTAACCAGTCGATCTTAACTGTATGCATATGATCACATAAAAGCATTGAAATGAAATAAAATCCTCATGTTGTACAAAGTTTCAAACAACTACCAAGTTAAGCTTTGAATGGTATCAAGGATACTCCACTAAATTTGCCAAAGTGGGTGATTATTAACATCCAGAGTAATAAGTTAAATAATCTTGTTCCTCCTTTGCTTTATGTTGCAGTTGCTCGCATTCAATTTGAAGGTGTTGAGTAAAAATGAACGAGACAGGAACTTTAATATTTTGGCTACCTACCACTTGAGTAATTCTTTTTTAGTCAAAAACCTTCAAACTGAATGCAAGAAACTGGCAAAAGAAGTTTTTTCGAACTTATTTCTGTCTAATCACGCATCCATAATTGATCAGGCCACTGTTGAAAGGAGACCGGTAGAAATCATTCGTCTTCATCAGCTGAGACATGTAAATTGCTTTAACATTTCAATTCCATATGGGTTTAATTATGTAATATAGACATTCAGTGCAGGCCTGGTTTTTCATCAAAATTTGTAGAAATCCACCCAGATTCTAGCAGTTCAAATCTGTGGGAATCTGAAGCTATTATTTCTATACAGATTGATAAGATTTTACGGGAATCTGTCGGATTCCTGCAAATTATTTTGCAGTAGTACTGACGGGAATTCCCGTGAAAAACTAGCTCTTGCAGGGGAACATATTAAATGGAGGTGTCTACATAATAACAAGAAATGGAACAATCAGGAAGTATTGTGTCAATGATACTGTCATCAACATGATCACATGACACTGACTTAATCCATTACCTTCAACTCGTTTCTGATGGACAAGTTTCGATGATTTCAACTTTCGTTACGTGGAACTGTTTTGCAATATCTGTCTAATTATAATGAGAGAGTGAAGGTCTGGATGATGTAGTGTCCGACAGTTTGGTCGAGGGGAAACGGGAGAAATCCCCCCGTTAATGAACTACTGGAGTGCACATTGACGACTCTCTCCGTGCTTCAATCAAAGTGAAAGCTATGTTACATAGGAGATTGAGACTGGTAACATAAGGCCAGGAGACTGACAGGAGTTAATGTACTGGCAGATCAAAGAGATTGAACACAAATACAGAAGATGGTGAGTAAAGGGATTAATAAACAAGTACCATGCAGAGACAGAGATAGATATCTGTTTGATTCAACTTGTCACCGACATCTATTATTCTTCTACCCGACTAGGAGTGCTGAAGGACATCTTTATTACCTTTCAGTTGTACAGGTAGTTCTTATGAAATTTGTCATCTTTGGTGATTGAAGGTACGGTACCTTATCAAATAACAGGGTGAGTGAGTTGGATTCAATGTCATTTTTAACAATTTGTCAGTCATATCACGACATTACTTAAATGTAACGGGAGTGCCCACAGTCCCGATTATCCTGAACACCGATCAGCCCAGCCAGTACAGCACCTGGTCACCCATCCAAGTATTGACCGGGCTCAACATTCTTTATCTTCAGTGATCTGGTGAGAACCGGTGTGCCCAATGTCATATGCCATATCAAACTACATGAACATTTAGGTCAAGGTCATAGTGAAGGTCATTGAGGGGGATCATAATCTGCAGACCAGAATATATCAATCTGTGACTTTCAGATGGCGATTATCAGATGGCAACATCTTGCTATCAGACGGCGATATATATTATCAAGGAGTTCTGGTCTATCTTCCTAGGTTAATATTGATCATGGCCTTCTAGTGCTGAAATGAGTAACTGGTAAACTACTAAATGCTCCTTCATAATACATAGCTCAGGAAACCAAATCCCCAAAACTACAGTGTAACCTCCCTGTAATGCTGTTATTGGGGAACCAAATCTGAAACATCTTTCATTTTCAGTCTCATAAAATGGTTGAAATGGCATGCCTTAATTAATTTGGTGGACACCATAGCACCCGCCTTATATCAGAATCAGTGCTATATGAAGGCACCTTGTGGTGAGACTACACTGTACTTTGTCCAGTATTAATGCCAATGTTTCACTCGGTTGCTCCAAGTAAACACTATATACTATGTACATACATTAATCATCACTCATGTGTTACATTTATTCTATGTTGACTGTTTTTTAATAACGCTTCCCTATCCAAACATAAACCATGTGCCAGTAAAACAAACAAGCAGGCCTCCATGAGTAGCTGGCTGTGGTAAAGCCATTTTATTACAACTGTCGAGGGGTGTAAAAACGGGAGGCACAATTCAGCGGAATTAGATAAAGTGAAATCAGCAGAGAGAATGCGGCCATCAATTTGATCAGGATAATGATCTGCGTTCGTTAATAATACACCATCTGTCCAGTGTGTGGATACTGCCCTCACCATGATAGCCATACACTCGCCCCTGGGGAGCCACACAGTCGAGGAATGATAACGAAATTTCCACCAACTCTCAACCACTAAACAATTTAGCCATTACACTTTGAGTAATTGTTTGTTCACGCCCCGCAATGGATACCATAATAATCAGATCAGCCCAGTTTTTATTCTATCTCCATCATCAGTGGATGTAATTGTAAATGCACCGGAGCTGCAACTTTTTAACATGAAAATGATCTATCTCAAAATAGAAAGCAAATCTAGCAATTTATTTGCAATTTGCTGCACAAATGGAAAACCACAGAGTGTACAACAAGTAAGAAAATGCGAGCCAAAAGACGCATGATCGTGTTTTTATGGTTCTACCAAAAAAAAAACATGCATACTTTGCTTGAAACATACACAAAATCTGTTTAAAGAACAGCTTGAAAAAAATTTCTACGAACAAATTACAAGAAGGATATTTTTAATACAATAAAACAGATGTGGTGAAAAACGTAATTAAGCTGAGTGTTACCTCTGACCTGTGATGTCAAAGTTGGATTTAGGATCATGTTAAATCGTAGAGTTCTAAATTGTGACGTACACTGCACAACAAATTGGCATGATGACAGCATCATCATGTCAACGAAGGCATTATGTTGTAGCTTTGAGATGGTGTTACAGTGGAAATGTCCTCTAGAACATTCGTAATCCGAAGCTTAACATCATGGGTCAACAGCCTTCGCCGTTTCCAAAAGGCGAAATATTCAAGGTTTTCAAGTTAGTTCTTTTAAATCTTTGACCATTTCCAAAACAGTAAACCATAACCTCTTACAACAATTTAGCATCAAAAGATCGTGGGGATCATTTCATAGAACCAACAAAGATTGCACTTACATTGAAACCTGTGAATACTGACACCTTGGTAAACTGACCAACCTCCAAATACCAGCATTATCTTGGGTCGCAGTTCTTCAAGGTGAGCTATTATGAACCGTGATAAACTGGATATAGAGTGAAACCTATATCGCATATGGCCAATAAAACTTACTATATTGCCACATGATTGTACGCAAACTCTGAATCTACATGTCTATGAAATTTGTTCCCAAAATATTAAGTTCAGGAGTATTACATTACTGATGTTCACATTTCTACCTTCGAAAATAGGTCAAGGTCAGTCCAGGGTGAACTTAACCAGTATGGGGTGAACATGTACAAGAGGCACGCCTGAGGCTTCACATGGTGATGGTTATGCAATAACTCTAGGACTAATTGTGTTCAAGCGAAAAGCAAACAGACGACACTATCATAAAAATAATAGCCTCGTCATAACATAATAAGTTTTTATGCGTATAAAAACTCAAAATTAAGTTACTCCCAGTTGTACACACATACATGGAAATGACAGATTCTGTTCCAAGATGTACGGCAGATTCCACAGAAACCAGAGACAAAAATTCAGAAACTATCTTGTTGGATTTTTCAGTGTCAACCAGGAGGATACACCCTGTAGTACATTAACCAGGAGGATACACCCTGTAGTACATTAACCAGGAGGATACACCCTGTAGTACATTAACCAGGAGATACACCCTGTAGTACATTAACCAGGAGGATACACCCTGTAGTACATTAACCAGGAGGATACACCCTGTAGTACATTAACCAGGAGGATACACCCTGTAGTACATTAACCAGGAGGATACACCCTGTAGTACATTAACCAGGAGGATACACCCTGTAGTACATTAACCAGGAGGATACACCCTGTAGTACATTAAAGAAGAAATTAGGAGCATTAGGACCAGTGATTTTCTAGTTTTACATAAAGTTGAACAGGCCCCATAGAAATGGATTGCACGGAATGTCACATTTGACAGGTTTGTCCTGAAATGACAATCATTCATCAAATGTGCTTAATCGATTGCAATAGTCACGTCCTGCTCACTTGCTACGCCATGTCCTGTCATCTCTCGTGTCACTTTGACATGTACTTCATTTATTTTCAACGATTACATCCAGCACACCTTAATGTAACAAGCGTCAGTTCAATTGACAAAATATTTCAAACGAAACTACGGACATTCACCCTTTATTTACGAGCACTTCTCAATGCAGTTTCCAGGTAGATGACGGACGGTGAAAACAAGGCTCCTGTCAGGAACCTTTGCATCCAAATCAAGATGTTGATCCTAACGAATGTTGACTGCGATTTGACAGGATTAACATTTGTAAACTATTTGACACATTAGTTAGTTTACCCTCGCTACATTTCAGGATTAACCCTTTCACCGATTAAACCCGGTGTACGGGGATAACGAGAGTGCCACCCGTACGACCATCCCCGGTTGATCGGGTTAGCTTTAACTCTTTGCTACTTGCTGATAGTCTCGTTTGTCAGCCTTGTATGTTCGGATAAATGCGTGCGAGAGGATTTTGTTATAGACAGTCTTTTTTTGAAGCAATATATTTGCATGTAGCTTGATTGAAACCCCGCTAAATATATATATTTTCAGAAAGCCCATACTTTAATTAATCTGTCCTTCAAAATATCTGCCCATTTGTGTCTAAAATAAAACCAGACCAGGCGAGAAAATGAAATAAACAAAAAAAAAATCTCTGATTTCGACAACATTACCGTGAGTCGTTTCCATAAAAAATCTCTTCACGATTCGCCCAATTCAACCGGACGATCGTGCTAAAATACCAGTGCATCGTCCGTGTGGGTTTTAATCCGACATATAAATCCGAGAAACCCTTTATTTCCATTGTAAATCCAACAGTCGGCTCGCTAAAGTTTCAACGAAGCCATTTTCTTTGGCGAGAAATTCAACCGGCACACGCAGACAAGGCGGCCGGCCAATCGCTGCCATTGTCTCACACGTCTCAACTAATCGGGCTTCGCGATACTAACAGAGCCCGATCGAGGTCAATTTGGTCACGCTATCAAAGAATGATCACATCTCTATCCAATCAAATCCTTCGTTATTCAATCCTATCCAATCAAATCACTCGTCACAGGTCGAAAGACCCGGAAATGACCTTTAAAATGAAACCAATATCTCTAACATTCTACCGCGGGAAATGGGATTTCGATAGCGTTGAAAATGGTCAAATAACGGCAAATTCTTCGCCGATTTTCTCAATTTTCACCACAAGGAAGGTACGTCTTCAATAAAATAAACTTGTTATACGTTTATTGCATGATTTACAATAAAATTTGAACGTATATTGTCGACTATTTCCTTGTCCAACGATGTGGACTACCGACGACCTCTCACTTGACGAACATTTTACTGTGCGGCGATTTTTTTGCGTGGTGGTGAATTGCAGCCGGTTTCGGCCGTTATGGGTATATATGATGCCGGCCGGTTTTGGCCGGTATAAGTACGAAAGGGTTAAACCTGTTGGCCATCACGATGGGTACAGCATTTTTATTTTTTTGCATTCGTTTTAATGGAAACCTATCAAACACTGTATACTTCTGGAAAGTCAAAACCTTGATCAATTTGATTCTCGAAATTGTTTGTTTGTTCCGCAAAAGAAATAAAGCAAAATTAGATGTTGAACGAATAAAATCGGAGCGAAAAATGCGTTTTTTCCCACATACCGTATGACGGGCCTCTCGGCAGCAAGCCGCAGAAATGAAAAAAATCATCGAAAACCTCATCCTAACTCCTGTATTTTTGATGTTAGACGACTGGTAAAGCGTGGTGAATATTCCCCAGACGATTAAAACTGCCAACGACAACCGGCAAAGTTTATTTCCATATTTTTACGAGTCTTGATCCACAAAGTTTGACAACCAACTTTCTATTTCGCCCAAGATGGTTGCCGTCTTCGGACGACGAGCCAATCGGTATGCGTAATTTCGCCCACGTGACCTCCATCCGCCAACAGATAAGAAGCGCGTAGACAGTGGCTGGAAAAATGGAATTACATCATTTTCAATCCAATCGTATCCTCCGTTTTATTTTTGCCATCCGTCCCAGGTCATGTGATGTACAGAAAGGGGAAAGCCCACACTTTCCAATGAGAGGTCAAACATTGCAAATGGCCGAGTACAACTCAAGATAAACACTGTCAAATGCCTTCAAGTCCAGACTTCTGAAATCCCTATGCTCTAGCACATAATATTATGTACTATTTTTATGTCAAGACATTTACTCTGCAGTGTTTCTTGATTGTATATGTTGTACATACTTGTATATTTTTCATTTTTTTTGGAGGGCCTCCGGGAAGAACAGTTTTTGCAACTGACAGAGTTACCCTCATGAAATAAAGATATATATATATATATCGAAAAAAGACGATTTCTCCGTTGAATTTTGACGTTTTCAAGTCGAGAAAGCCGGGGAAAGCGCATTCTCTTGAAGTAAAACCTAATTTTGTATGCTATTTTATTTATTTTGCTATAAAACTGGAGCAAATAACACCGGAGTGTTCATTGTGGAGACGGGGTCCCTATGTTTTTCTACAAATCTCAGACGCAAACACGTTTTCTAACATTCCAAAGACAACATATACAAATTTTAACAGTTCTCAGGGAATTGATCGTCAGCAGGTCACTTTTGTCAGGGGAAATAATCGGTGAAAGGGTTAAAGAAGCTGTGCCAGAAGCATCCGGTTCGCTTGTGGTTCCCACAATACTGTGAGCGAAATATGTTTCTATACATGGATGTTTGGGAGTACAGAATGAACGTTGCCAATGTTGACAGTGCTACATCAGTGCTGGCCGTGAGGAAAAAGCAGGAGAGCTAGCCATCACTCGCCTCAAAAAGCTGTTAGGCGAGTATGGGCAAGTGACCGTCACTCTCCTTCGAAAATGTTTAGGCGAGTGATGCTGTATGTAATGGAGATTGAGATATATTCCTGAATACAGAAGAATTTAACCAAACAATTTATGAATCAATTTCCAAAACAATTTATTAACTTCGTGTACATACAAAGATGAGTGATTCAATACTCGCCATGATTGGAATTTAGCTGAGCATGAGCGCGCGCGAGCGACCGCTCGCCTCTCACGGCCAGCACTGTACATTATGCTCGTTACCGCATGTTCGCCTTCAAAAACAAGGGTTCTGAGAACCCCAACATCTCGCCTTGCGGGGTCATCCTCCGAAGCTGCAGCAGTATTGAAAGCATAAATATAGAGCAAACAATAACGTCTGGAATAGATGATGTGGTACAGACAATGATGTCTGGAAAGATTATCTGGTACAGACAATAACATCAGTCCCATGTGGGATTACTGCCAGATAGGTCAATCCCGTGTAGGATGGATAGGTCAGTGCCGTGGGATTACTGCTGCATAGGGCAGTCCAGTGTGAGATTACTGCTGGATAGGTCAGTCTCCTGCGAGATTACTGCTGGATAGGCCAGTCCTGTATAGGATTACTGCTGCATGGATGGGCCAGTCCCGTGTGTTATTACTGCTGGATAGACCAGTCCCATGTGGGACTACTGCTGGATAGTCCAGTCCCAAGTGGGATTACAGCTGAATAGGGCAGTCCCGTCTGGGATTACTGCTGGAT
The DNA here is from genome assembly GCA_036873755.1 of Hanleya hanleyi. Classification (NCBI taxonomy): domain Eukaryota; kingdom Metazoa; phylum Mollusca; class Polyplacophora; order Lepidopleurida; family Hanleyidae; genus Hanleya; species Hanleya hanleyi. The sequence continues at coordinate 69,308 of JAVTVY010018514.1, forward strand.
GGGCGAGTCTCGTATGGGATCACTACTGGATAGGTCAGTCCCGTATGGGATTACTGCTGCTGCTGCATAGGCAGTCGAGTGTGGGATTACTGCTGCATACGGCAATCCCATTTGGAATTACTGTTGGGGAGGCCAGTCCTGTGTGTGATTACTGCTGGATAGGCTAACCCTGTGTGAGATTACAGTGGGATAGGTCAGTCCCATGTAGGATTATGGCTGGATAGGTCAGTGCTGTGCGAGATTTCTGCTGCATATTGCAGTCCAGTGCGAGATTACTTCTGGATAGGTCAGTCCCGAGTGAGATTACTGCTGTATGGGCCATGTTAGATTACTGCTGGATAGGCCAGTCCGATCTGGGATTACTGCTGGATAGTTGAGTCCCATATGGGATCACTGCTGTATAGGTCAGTTCAGTGCTTTGGATTTGAAAAATCCAGAAGAGCTAAAAATCGCTCTTCTAATTTTGTCAAGAAGAGCGATCACTCCTCTAAAAAAAACCCTTCTAAAAACTTTTAGAAGAGCTATTTACGACAATGGGGATGTAAACAGTAATTCCCATTTTATGATTCTTCTTGCAAGAAAAGTATTAGTATTATTTTCAAACTTCTTAACATTATGAAATGCGACATCAATATTATCTGACAATCATGTATGAAATGTTGATAATAAACGTAAGCGAAACCAGTTATCCCTGATGTGTTTCATTGTTATCCCTTTATTTCGTTCTGTGCCTTTCCTCGGATTCTGCGATGTTTGAGAATTTTGTCAATGTTTTGCGCAGACTAGTTTGCGCCAAACTTCTGTTACGGTACCATGCCGTTTTCAGCCGTATACGATAGAACACCACCAGTGTTCCGCCTTTTAAATGTTTCTAGTCTAACTGTTGGTGGAAGTTTTGTAGCCATAATCGTTTATTCGCGGCCACAATCGATCAAACAAATCCCAAAATCAGACGAGCGCGCCAACAACAATATGTCCGTCGACAATCCACACACAGCTGTATCCGCCGCTGTGATAGGTCAGTATTACCAATTTAACCAATTATAAGCGAGGACGTTTCGGTCCTCGGTTAAATCCGAACCAAGTTTAACTCCTTTGCCAGAAGAGCTCGCACACTTCCGGATTTTCGTGATCGAAACGTCTTGCGTTTTCATGGAAAGTTATTAGAGGTAAATAAAGATTATTCCATACGATAAATTCAAGAAGCGCGAAAAAAAGAGCCTCTAAATTTTGATTCAGGCGCGCGATTGAGCGCTTTCGCTCTCGCGCTTCTTAAATCCGAAGCACTGCAGTTCCGTGTGGCATTACTGCTGGATAGGCCAGTGCCATTTGTGATTACTGCTGGATAGATCAGTCCCGTGTGGAATTACTGCTGGATAGGTCTGACCAAGGAAAACATGAAACATGTCCACCAAGTTTTATAATTATCCCACGAAAGGTTCAGCAAACTTTCCATGTATAGATCTACATGTAAATTTTTGCCCAACAAAAACCTTATCAATGGAAACGTACGAAGTACAAAAATTCATATTTAATGTCATATTTCTTAAATAGCACATGCACATCCTTGAATCACAATGAACTTGGGTAGCAAGTGTCAAACTCATCCAATGAAAGCTGACAGCTTCAGCAAACTTTCCATGTACAGGTGTACATGTATGTACATTATCACTGGCAGATTACTATGACTCAAAATTTGAACAAAAATCAATATTTCATCTCCTAAATAGCACAGGGACATCCTTTAATCATAAGAAACATGTGTGCGGTACCAAGTTTCATAATCATCCAATGACAGCCGACAACTGCAGCAAACTTTTTAAGTACAGATGTACATGTGCACTTCATAAAATGCAAAACTCTATCATAGGGATTTTAACATTGGAGCATCCCAGGGGTAGTACCCCCAGGTGGAATACCCATCCCCCACATTTTTTTTTTTTTTTTTTTTTTTTTTCTAAAAAAAATTTTATTTGCTAAACCAAAAATCTTATCATTTCCAGGCCGGGGACACCGATGACGACATCCTCTTTCCCCTCTCAAAATATCTCCCCTTTACTTTGCAAGGTGAGATAAAAATATATATATCTGGCCACATGAGCAGTGTGGTTGTTATTTACTTTGGTGGAGCAAATAATAGTTTGCAAAAATAGCAACCAAAGACATGGTTTTCTCATTTGTGGATTCACAGTATTGGAAACAAAACAACACACTTAACGTCACTGGAGTTGTATCTGTGAAATATCCAACAAAACAATCCAGAAAATTCTGAAACCTGGCACTATCCTTGATAAAGAAGGTACACAGTAACATGCTTTTTCATTTATAAGCATGAGCTTTCAGCTTATTTTGTGAAGTGAATTTTCAGTGGGTTTTAAAATTTGAAAAACCCAGGTTTCTGTGGAATCTGCCGTACTTGTAGCTGTGACAGCAGAATACAACCCTAAAGTTCACTTCCTGCGCGGGCCAGTTTATGATAAAATTTTACAGACAGAATTTCATTTTTTATTTTTTTACTTTTACCATAATACATTTAAAATAAATCTAAACAATAATAACTTCAGAATTGAACAGGGTCAATTGAATGTGACATTTATAAATACTCTAAAAAAAAATCCGGAGATGTTATTTATAACAAATTTGAAGAAAAATCATGTCAGAGAGGGGTAACTCAGTTACCATAATGAGACATTTATATTGAGTGACATTTATCCAGAGAAGGATTTTTACTAATGTGATTTCCTGCCCAGCAATTGGTGGACTTAATTCTAATAAAAATTAATTTCATGAAAATTCAATTGACCTATTTGTAATTTCTTCTACACTGCGACACACAACTCTGAAAATCAGATGGACTCTAATCAATGGTAATTGGAATGAATTAGTTTGATCAAAGCATAAAACATGTTACATCAGAAAACATGTTACATCAGAAAACATGTTACATCAGAAAACATGACGAAATCAGAACTTCTTAAACTGCTTCAATAATTCAGTTAGTGATTACCACACATTAATAACATGGCTGTGTTCTGTGCTCAGCATGGCCTGCATAATTTACAGGAAATCTCTGACAAAACACGATGAAAGCCCGAGTAGACCAGTAAGCCGTAAAGCCCCGAAGCTGAACAATGACAGAGCCCCATTTACTTCCCCTTGTTCTGTAAGTGCTAATGTGCATCAGCCACCGGGGGCCACTCAGTAGCGCTCATCCCAAGGGAGTTACGGCTTGTGCACGCAGAATATAATATTCTCCACGGTTTCATCAATCATTTATTAGTCAAAATTGAACTCTTTTGGCGAAGCAGGAGTCAGCATGTAGGCAGCATCACGCAGCTGATCAATTAAAGCGAGGAGTGTTTATATAAGCCAAGGGAAAGATCACAGGGTGGGAAACAATGGCCATTAATACCCTCACATACATGGGGCAAGTACAAACACAGCAGCTCATACCACACAACACCAGACCACGCAACACAGACCATGGTAGTACTATAGTACAGCACAAACACACGGACACCAGATAGCAGGGTAAAACAGGTCTGATTATATATGAAAAGTCACTTTACCTTAAGGCCTGATACTGAGTAGTCCCTGCAAAAGAACAAGAGAAAGATGTATTAGCGAAGAGAGAAAAATAAGGCTATCAAATTTTGAACAGAAGTGAAATGTTTGATGTATCCATCCACAGATATGACATAATTAATCCAATATATATACTGGATCTAATTATTGTACATTTTCATCATAGATATCGACTACAATTAAATAAATAAGCCTTTCACTTTGTCACAATATGTGGACATACAATCCAGAATAACTGATTTTCAATTATAAATATTTAATGGTTTCAGTTAGACGTCTTGGAGGGTTGTGCCTAGTCCTTTGCCTCCAGGGCCCACTGCGATATTTAAGGGACGCAGCTCAAGTTTCCCACGGAAAGTAGACGGTTCACTTAAAAGAAAATAGCTTTCACCAAACTAAACAGAACTGCCAATTTGAGCGGGTGATACAGAATCGAGGCCTAGACCATTTCTCACAGTCGGGCACAACCACTGGAAACATTATCTGGAAAACTAGCAATTACCACGACAACTTCAACAATGACACAAGGTTATGACAGGCTTGTTCACATGAGTGTTAACTTGGAGCACTCCCACAGCATTGCCATTACGCTCCATCATAACCAGTAATACACAGGTTATCTGGACCCGCTGGGCTATTTCCTGTTAAACACACTATTTTACTCCTTATGCCCCTTAGCTACTTTATATCATATAGTTAAAGCGTGTAATAAATTGTCCCGTCTGAAATGTTATTGTCTAAACTCATTTGGCAGGCGAGCTTGTGAATTTTGGCATGTTACTTCTGCCTTGAGCAAAGGTAGCTGGTATGAAAACAGGCAAAAACTGACTAACAGCCATGCTCAAAAGTGGCTGTACTGAAACCAAACAAGATAGAGGTATAACATGGTCCACTGTACTTAAATATACATGGTTCCACTGCCAAAATTAAGATGTGTGCTAGCCTGAAGATTACATCAATAAAGATGCCAAAACAAGGTGTTATTAGAAATAGCAACACATAAATGGATGAAAGTAAATGTGGTGCAAAATGGATTAATGTGATATAATCATGTCGTTGTCCAATTGATACAGATACAAAAGATAGAGCCCACACAATCCGGAAAACTCACCAGGGGTTTTTCTTGACAGTTTTTCATCGGGGTAACCCCGATGAAAAACAAATAAGAATTGAGTTTTGACGTTTTTTTGGAAATTGAGTTTTCCATGAAAAAATTGAGTATTTTATTTTTCGGACATTCGCGCGCCGTAGGCGCGTGAAAAAATTGAGTTTCCTTCAATAAAATTGAGTTTCTGTAACGAAATGCAAAGATAATACAGCTCGCGAGAAGAAAGAAAAGACTGCACTCACGTGGTGGAAGAGCGATGTGTGCGTTGTTGTTGTTGTTATACGCACAGCCTACGTTTTGTTCCACTTTGCATGCGGGCGTATGACGTTTCATTGGAAAGGGAATTCCTTGTAGTTTCTGATTCCTTGATTGAATGCGTGATTTCGACCGATGGCCAATCAAACAGACGATAACATCGAAAAACTGCAAGGGGTGTTTTCCCGTTTCTCTAGTAACGGTAACAGCCGATCCTGTATCGGTTACCTTGATTGGACAAGCGGGGTAACGTAACCTACATCGCCTTAACTGGGTCAAGCTGATCTGAGGGAAACGCCATTTTTATCTCATCGCAACGAAATTACGTGGCGCAGAAGCTCGAAAGAAATTTGAAAATAAAGTTTGTTTAGCGGATTTAATCGAAACCCGCATTTTGGAAATATAAACTGAGCTTCTGTACTTCAACTATACCAAAGAATCATATATTTTGAAGGGGTTTTCTGTGAGTATTTTATATTTTCTGGGCGGCTTCTCGACAACGTTTTATGGAAATCTCCGTTGGTGTTTTTTTTTTATTTTTCATTTTTATTTCTTCCTCCCGACTTCGTTATTCTGAGACAGAATATCAAGTTTACATTCAAGAAATCAAATCAGGCTTAGCTAACAATATATGTATGGTTTTTATCGAGTTTCATGCTTGGTAAATTTGAAAAAAAGCGATTTCAGAATGGTACATCGCTGCACTCGCATTGGCAGAAGCAACGGCTCGTCGCATTTTTCGTATAGAAAGACGAGAGCCGTTTGAACGACTCGCCGCAGCGTAACAGTTAAAATGCTGAAAAACTGAACTTAGAAAAATAAAGAACTGAATAAAGATCTATGCATGGAGACATTCATACAGTTGACTCCTCGTCGATGATCAATAATTAGCTCCGGTGTAGCCTTGTTCCATACTACGTGACTTGTTCTCACGTAGTATGGAACAAGGCTACACCGGAGCTAATCAATAATAAACTCCAGTAAATGGGGAGAGTCAGACGCAGGCATTTGCACGTCGCTGAAAGTGAAAGTAGGCGGGATGATATATGTAGAGCTGCCAGATGTCAAGAAATATAAAGTGTCTCCATGAATAGATTTTGTAATAGATTATGTAATCGAAAATGCGAGACAAGAACTTTGATTTTCACAACACGTGGGTTCGGTATTGCTGCGCATCAACAACAACACAATGTTGTAGAGGGGGTGAAAAAAAACGTGATGGAGGGCGCATTTTATTTTCATTTTTCTGAAAGCCAACCAAAATGTTGGCCATACAACTGACATTTGAGATGCATACTGCAAACCTGTGTATGCATCAGCTGTTTTCAAGCACAGAAGAATTTTTCATCATTTAGATTTACACTGGAAGAAATATCTCTGAAACGCCGGTACGCAATCTCTTTTTTTTTTGGGTATTGCATGTATTTTTTTTGCATGCTATTCCTATTTCTAAGATGAAAAGGCACTAAAAATTGAGTTTTCGCACTTCATTCGATGAAAATTGGGGAAAATTGAGTTTTCATACTTCATTCGATGAAAATCGGGAAAAATTGAGTTTTAGGTATTATTTAGCGCGCCGAAGGCGCGCGAAAAAAATTGAGTTTTATTGAATTCAGAAATTGAGTAGATGAAAAACTTTTGTCAAGAATAACCCCTGCTCACCTCGGCTAAAATAATGTCATATTAAAATAATTCCTATTTAACACCATGTTAAACATTACTGAGGTGAACTGCTTATGCCGAGGTGAATTGTGTGGGCTGAAGATATTATTTATGTACATGTATTATTCTCAGGGAGGAACTATCTCCAAAATTCTGTTTTATGATATCATGGGTATTTATCATCATCTGGAATCCTGTGATATGATATCATGCAGTCTTTTCGATGAGCAGATTAAGGGCGAGTTGTAAATCACTCTCCTGAAATGCTTTGGGGGAGCTGTCGCTCTCCTTGTCAATTGCTCGCCCAAAACACTACTGGGAGAGCTATCGCTCTGCTGGGACGAGAGATAAAATAATTAATACAGCTATTGAAGAACTTTTGTCAAGCTATTTTAATATTATTAATTAGTTTTATCTTTTTTTCAACAAAATAATTAACCAAAACAATTGTAAATATCTTCCACAATCTATGATTATTTCAAAGACGAATTAAAAAAGTTCTTACAGATAATGAACTTTATTTAGATTTGAACTTTTTTTTTTCAAATTTTCTGTTCAACTATTACTAGTATAATTTAAATGGAATATATTTATCAGTTTTATGTAATTTTCAGTTTTTTAATTAATTTCTAATGTACATGTATGTAAATTATTCTAAATATTTTCAACTTGGTATATACTATTTTTCGTCTGCTTCGCAATGATGGCATTGTTTATTTTAGAATATACAATTCAATTCAAATCTATTTACCGGGTTCATCTTTCTCGGACCCAGAATGAACAAGAATGGATATTCCATGGACCTTCCCTTCAAGGTGCCTCAAGATATTACTCTTCGTTACGGAATTGGTACCCTCTACATAGCTGTCAAATGCTTTTTTGGCCGCCCCGCGGAGATTAGGATGTCCGGAGATCTTGCCTTTATACCGTGCACACAGCTTGCACCAGACGAATGTGACGTACTGCCGACCGATGTGTTGTTGAACGGCTCCACTTTGTTTCCTTTCGGAATGCCTGCCATCGCTAAAGAGACGATACAAGAAATGTTCAACAGGATTATCGCTCGAGCAAAAGACGGAGGCTGCATGTCACGTACGCCGATCTCCCGCAGCTCTCGTCGGTACAAATTGCCCGCCCAGAGAAACACGTGCTCGCTGATTTCCCTGTAACAGATGATGAACCAATGATCGTGCTCGTTGTGTCTTAATAAGCCAATCACGCATCACTTTGCAAAAGGTGTTTGGTCAGGACGTTCGCGTTATGCGCATGTCAAAAGTTAGTCAAGTTTATTTCCGCTTTCTGTTTGAGTTTTCTTCGGAGGTACTCGTTGAAAATTAAAGTTTTACGGGAGGCGATTCTATTGTTTTATGATACCATTTTAGCTGGATTTCGTTACAATTATGGGCGAGTGATAAATCGGTCGCCTGGAGGTCTTTGGGCGTGTGTGGGCGCGAGCACGAGCGATCGCTCGCCCTTCCTCGCAGAGACAGTCATGGGTATTTATCATCATCTGGAATCCTGTGATACGATATGGGTATTTATCATCATCTGGAATCCTGTGATATGATATCATGGGTATTTATCATCATCTGGAATCCTGTGATACGATATCATGGGTATTTATCATCATCTGGAATCCTGTGATATGATATCATGGGTATTTATCATCATCTGGAATCCTGTGATACGATATCATGGGTATTTATCATCATCTGGAATCCTGTGATATGATATCATGGGTATTTATCATCATCTGGAATCCTGTGATATGATATCATGGGTATTTATCATCATCTGGAATCCTGTGATATGATATCATGGGTATTTATCATCATCTGGAATCCTGTGATACGATATCATGGGTATTTATCATCATCTGGAATCCTGTGATATGATATCATGGGTATTTATCATCATCTGGAATCCTGTGATACGATATCATGGGTATTTATCATCATCTGGAATCCTGTGATATGATATCATGGGTATCATCATCATCTGGAATCCTGTGATATGATATTATGGGTATTTATCATCATCTGGAATCCTGTGATATGATATCATGTGTGTTTATCATCATCTAGAATCCTGTTATACAATATCATGGGTATTTATCATCATCTGGAATCCTGTGATAGGATATCATGGATATTTATCATCTGGAATCCAGTGATATATCATGGGTATCATCTGGAATTCTGTGGTAGGATATCATGGGTATCATCATCTGCAATCCTGTGATGCGCTATCATCGGTATATACCATCATCTGGAATCCTGTGATATGATATCATGGGTATTTATCATCATCTGGAATCCTGTGATATGATATCATGTGTGTTTATCATCATCTAGAATCCTGTTATATAATATCATGGGTATTTATCATCATCTGGAAACCTGTGATAGGATATCATGGGTATTTATCATCTGGAATCCAGTGATATATCATATATCATCTGGAATCCTGTGGAAGAATATCATGGGTATTTATCATCATCTGAAATCCTGTGATATGATATCATGTGTGTTTATCATCATCTGAAATCCTGTGATACGATATCATGGGTATTAATCATCATCTGGAATCCTGTGATATATCATCAGAGTTCGAATTTGGCACCTGTCCGTCAGTCCGAGACTGGTAAAAAATCAAACGGACTGGTGTGAGTGACTGAACAACAAGTCCGTCGGACTGGTAACAAAAAAGCTCTCAGTTCATTGTGTAAACTATTTGTCTGGGTATCTCCGCACAATTTGTAAAGAATGAAAAACGAAATGTCTGTTTTCGGTTACCCGATCAAGTTTAAATAAATCGTGGGATTCTAAAAAAATTTCCAACGAAATCACGACCACGACCGCGTTTTACGACAACAACAACAACCGTAAAGCGGTGCGAACACCGTAAAGTGTGACTATAATGCAGCATGGCAATGCAGGTTGGCGATCTTTTCAGAAAATAAAGCTCCCAATTCCAGGTCGGGAATCGAGAAATCAGCACTATAAATACGCTCCAGTCGACCTGATCATGTTTACCAGGACAATTTTAAACATATTCTCCATCAACTTCGAAAGAAATCTACAGATTTTTTGGCTTGAAATGGCGTTTGTTGAAGCAGTGTTTTTCGCGATGACACGTGCAGTCAAAGTCGCCGTCAAAGTCTAGCCGACGGGGTTTGTCGTCTGTGATTATCTTCACACGCGCTCAAGAAATTCAAGAAATGCACAGTTATTAATTTCTTATTTAGTAGCAACCACCACAGAGCACAAAATATTCATGATGACAAATGTTCCCACATCATCTTTTATATAATATTAACGGACTAGTAAAAATATTTGCGGACTGGTTACATTTTTGGCTCACCCAGTCCGGCGGACTGGTTCAAATTTTTCTTAAATTCGAACAC